>MU182193.1:208727-237484 GCA_016904865.1 Pissodes strobi
ATGCATTTAATATGTTCTTCACCAGTATAGCCCATAGCCTCAAGGAAAATATACCTTGAACAGAAATGGACCCCCTTCAATATCTGGAAAATATGCAGAGGCCTGCTGTGACTTTTTCACTTGGACATGGCACATACAACGAAGTAAGGGATGTAATAAACAGTCTTAAGCATAAAAACAGTACAGATATATATGGATTATCAGTCAAAGTCATTAAATCAATAAAGAACTTGATCATCATACCACTTACAAAACTAATCAATAGATGCTTTGACAAAGGAATTTTCTAAGGAGGAAATAACAAACTATCGCCCAATTTCTCTGCTCCCTGTATTGTCAAAAATTGTGGAAAAATGCATCTCCCAGAGAATCACTCACTACTTTGAGAGTAGTGTCTTATTCTCAGATTGCCAGTTTGGATTTAGAGAAGGCAGGAGCACTGTTCTTGGCATCCAGAATTTCCTCTCCAAGATTATGGATGCATTTGAAGACCGACACTACCTCATTGCCAGATTCTTTGACCTAAGCAAAGCCTTTGACTGTGTTTCCCATGGAATCTTAATAAATAAACTCAAGTGCTATGGATTTGATCGGACTAGCATAAAGCTGCTGCTGGAGTCATACCTAGAAAACCGTAGGCAGATTGTCAGGGTGGGTGGAGTTTCGTCGACGGAGAAAATCGTTGATGTAGGAGTCCCACAGGGATCAGTATTGGGACCCATTCTTTTCTTAATCTATGTAAATGACCTACCATCACAGGAGCCCAACGAACTGCTGTTAAATGTTGATAAAACACAAAACATGATTTTTACCCTGCGCGACCTTGGGGGAGGTGAAAATCAGGAGAGTGCCAAGTTTCTAGGGGGTGCATCTGGATCCAAAGCTGAAATGGGATGTTCATGCTAACAGTGTCTGTGGATGACTGAGAAGTTGTGTGTCCTTGCTGAGAAGTATGGTGAACTGCGTGTCAGATGGGACACTCCTCACCGCCTATCATGCTCTGTTTCACCCAATAATGACAAATGCTATTGCGGTGTGGGGTGGGGCGTCGTCTGCGAACAGGGTGTTCGCGCTGCAGAGAAAATCCATTAGAATTCTCGCACACCTTGGGTTCCGGGAGGATTGTAGAAATGCTTTCCATCAACTGGGCATCCTCACCTTTCCGGCAGTATTTATAGTGGAAAACTTACTTTTCATAAAGAAAAGTGAGAGTAGTTTCACGACACATGGGGACGTTCATGACTATTGTACCAGAACCAGACAAAACATAGTGCTTATTTATTGCAGACTGGCTAAGTGTCAAAGCAGACCAGATTTTACGGCTGTGAAGCTGATCAATAAATTATCTGTTCCTGTTGGAACTGTGAAACACAGGTATTTTAGAAAAGAACTAAAATTGTTTTTAACTAGAAATATATTCTATAGCGTAAATTAGTTTTTGAATTTTGATATGAGTAGATATAATTTTAACGTATAAACCTGTATTGTCATTTTAATGGATGAATTTTATGGATAATTTTAATATGTAAACCTGTGTTGACATTTTAATGTATAAATTTTATATGGAAATTTTGGTCCCAATACTCATTTTACTTGACGGATGTTCATATGTGGGATGATCTATAATATATTAAATAATTCAACCATTTTCTGACCTGTGTAAACATTATACCTATGTAATTTGCATTAATAAACTATTTTGAATTTTGAATTAATATAAGTTATAATTATAAGAAGATGGTGCTAATGTTTAAAAAACTTTTTTAGCTATTTATCCTCACCAAAAATGTTATCGCCAGTTTAATAGAGTTGCCAGCTTTGGATTCTCCTGGTGGAGGTGCTACAGCTGGTTTAGTTACTGCAAATGAACAAGTACGTGTCTTACTAAGGGATATGTCTGGAAAATCTAGTTGGGATGCTTCTATATTATACAGAACTCCTGAAAGTGTACAAGAGGTAAGTTAATTTGAGTACAATATTTTTTATTGTGTTTAATTTCTAATGCCAGCAGTTTATTGTACGAATTATAATTTAATAATATATATTTTGATTAATGAAAACGTGCCATATATTTATTTAGAGGTACTATTACATGCGCGAGATCACACACGTCATACGCCAGTTGTCTGGAGCCTGAATTTGGAAAATGGTAAGCAGCGACGGTACCGAGGTCAGTTCCCAGGTCGGGAGTATGGCAAAGGGCATTGCGAATTGTCGCGTCCTTAGGTCACTCGTAATATAGGGTAGCCTTAAGGCTGTATCCAAGTTAAGCAATAAAAGGTCAAAAGGGCCATCAGCCTTAACTGGCGATATGATTTCAGATTTATTATTATTTGAATATCCATCAAGATATTTAAATAGGGATTTGAAAACTAACTTTTCTACAGTAGAATCCTAAGCAGTTTTCTATTTTAGGACATCGAATATTATTATTATTTGAATATCCATTCAGATATTTAAATATGGATTTGAAAAGTAACCTTTGTGCAGTAGAATCATAAGGAGTTTTCTATTTTAGGACATCGAATTGCTTGCTCCGTTTGGGTTGGATGATTTAGTCAGCAACACGGAATCGGAGAGTCTGATGACTACAGCTTTGGTATCTCAAAATTTGCCCCAAAGAGCAATGAGACATCGACCACCCAGTGTTTTGCCTGAGGTATCAAATGCTGCACCTGACCTAGATCAATTAGATGATGTAAGTAGACCTTAAATATTTAGCTTTATGATTTCAGCCACATTTATTTACAACAATATTTTAATTATCAATTCCATTATAACCGTAAGCAGAGTCAGGCCTAATAGCTAGAGCAGAGTCGCGGGTAACAACTAGTTTATAAGAAATGTCGATGTAAAAGAAACTATTGATTTTGTCCTAGTTTTACTTTGTACAAAATATTTGCACTCTTCAGTCAAATGTGTAGCAACTTAATAGTTTAATGTCAAAAAGCATTAGATACAGTTTAGATTGTCGCCAGTTGTATAGTAAATATTTAAATGGGTGGATAAAAGCTCTCTACTCTCAGTACTCGCACCACAAGTTTTTATGCCATGGGAAATAACGAATAATGGTATTATTTACTGTATTTGTCTGCAAACTATGTGAAAACTAATGTCTAGTTCTTAAACCGTTGCATATAATAATTAACATGGATATTTTTCTTCAATTTTTAGCTTCTTCAGTATCTAGGTTACACAAGCCCAGAATGTCTCGAATCGCCCAATATCAAGCTTAATGAGCCCGCAGCACCACCTTTGTTTTTAGAATTAGAACAAGAAGTCATTGCTTCTGTCATAAGCCAAAGAAACGTAGAGGTAGAAGAAGCGAGGCTGGTTCAGCATTCATGTTCGATGTTGGGCAAACCGGTGCGCAAGCCAACTAAAAGGCCTGCTAGGCGAAATAGTTCAATTTCGGAATTGTCATCCCTTCAACAAAGTTAGTATTTGTTATTGTGCAAAAGTAAAGTAGAAAGACCCTTAGTATAATCCTCAATCGGCAGCTGTGGCTTTTTTGTTACTAACTTGATGCAAAATTTTGATCTGTGTGGCTAATCACGTAAAAATATTCGGTTACAGGCCGTTTTTATAGCAAAAACAACTTTTTTAATAATTCTCTTAATCAAGCCCGATTTTACTTTTTCAGATTTTTGTACATTGGTTGTGGATCTATATATATGGTAAATCACATTCCGGGCTTCCATTTTCAGAGTTTTTAGATCTTCCATATTTGGCTCTCTTTGTTTACACTTCTTAGTATTTCTCGGTATTATATTCATGCCCAATTGTCCCTCTTTTTTTCATGTCAAACTGAACACTGTCAATATATATATTTTATTTTAATTCCTTGCGACGTGACACTATCAAATTTTGACTTCTTTTCAAAAACAATATCCAATGCAAAACAATTTTGTTAAGAAATTTCGTAGGCAGTTTAAAAAACAAATTTAACAGTTTAATTATAAAGTTTCTGCTTATATTAATTTTTAATGGATTAATCAAAATTTTCACTAGTATTTTATAGGAAATCTTTTTCAGGTTCTTTTGGAAATATAGAACAAAATGCCTTCCAACAGTGTCGCTTGCTATTTTCGCAACTTGGCTTATCAGGATGGGACCGTAGGAAACAGGTTCATCTTTTAGACAAGAACGACAGACTGTTGAGAGAACTTAGGAATTTGGACAATCAGAGTTGTAGAGAAACACATAAGGTACAGTATACTGAAGGTGGTTAGGATTAGATTCGTGGGATATAGAAGGGGTTTAGAGCTGAACTGGAGTGTGTTCATGACTGAAGTATTTACCACATACAATACGTTACAAGATTATTTAAGCTTTATACGGTTACACACTTCTTTTCAGAGAAATGTGGGTGGTAAATACAATGTATAAGTAGTGTTGTCAAAATGTCCTTTAGACTTAACCGCATTTAAGCACGCCCCTGGATAAAAATGCAAGCCGCCTAAGAATGTGTAGGGCATGCGATAGTTCATGATTCTATAATCAGCGGTTCGGTATTCTCAACCGTCGATAGCCCAACCGACTTTCCAATCGCGCGAAAATTAACGCCTTCGATTGGTTGTGCACGGTCGAGTAGGAATGAGACGCGTCGCTAGAATTAAAATTAAAATTAGTCGCAGTTCAGATTCCGGAAAGGCAAGAAGCAAGAAATCACTTTGGGCCAGCCGAGAAACGCCATCGTTGATCTTCGGGAATCCTAGCGGGACTACCAACTCATCCATTTAACCCCTAGCCCCAAATCTCTGGAGAATTTATGAGATTTTCCGAGATTTTTGGTCACTAGGGAGAGCCAAATTTTCGACAATCTCGAAAAAGAAAGGGCTCTAAGAAGCTTACCGACGAGCCAAGGAAAACCCTGAAACGAAGGAAAAGACATTGTAGGACCAGCACTCTCAACTGGTACCGAATCAGCCTCCTACCGAATTTATTGAGTTTTTCTGAGATTTTGCAACCACACGAAAGCCAAATTTTCGACAAACTCGAAAAAGAAAGGGCTCTAAGAAACTTATGGACGAGCCGAAGAAGCCCCGAAGCCAAGGAAAAGGCGTTGTAGGACCAGCCCTCTCAACTGGTACCGAATCAGCCTCCTGCCGAATTTATCGAGTTTTTCTAAGAATTTGGAACTCCGAGACCTTCAACTGTAGTGCGCACCCTACAGCAACACCCCGCGAAAAAGGTTAGTTGCGAGCACCTTAAGTCAGCCCCCTTGTTTGGGTTCCCCCCATTCACGTGCGTGCCTCTCTGGTCCTTCATACTAGTCGAAGTTAAACATTGGGCGAAAGTAAAGCGCGTCGACGGCTAGTT
The DNA here is from genome assembly GCA_016904865.1 of Pissodes strobi. Classification (NCBI taxonomy): domain Eukaryota; kingdom Metazoa; phylum Arthropoda; class Insecta; order Coleoptera; family Curculionidae; genus Pissodes; species Pissodes strobi. The sequence continues at coordinate 214,050 of MU182193.1, forward strand.
CGGTTTCGAGAACTAGAGAGCCCCCTGACTTCCCCATACTTTAGTTACTCGGCCTACGGGTGAATAGCGAAAAGGCATAGGAGTCGAAAAAATGAAATTAGGCTTGACCTAAAGAATTCGGGCACGGTCAAAGAGTGATAAGTTAGCCAAGTGCGTACGGAAGGTAGCGAAGTTATACTGTTGCGACTGGAACTATCTCGAAAGAAGAATCAAATGCTATTTATCACTAGTTCGTATACCATACAAAACCAGCACGGTCTCTGCACTGAGAGCCGTGTCCGGGGAGTAATTTGGCCTAAATACACAAATCACAGATTAATCCTCAAAAAGTCCCCCTGACTTAGACAAAACCTCTGTCAGAAAACGGCCGAGCAGCATCTGACAAGTTGCCAGGGATTGGCATATAATACATAGCCAACACCCCCAAAAAGCCCCAAAAAACAAGAATTTTTTAAAAGCCCTTCATCAGCAACTTCCCCGTACGACTCCGTAACCAAAAACTCGCGATGAGCGATGAGCGTTCATTAGAGAAAAATCCAAATAAAACTTGTTTTTCCAAAAATACTAGATTCGAGTTGAACTCTCCTAGTACATGTATCAGGCTTATCCAGTAAATTGGGGCAAATTTTAAGCTATCACTTGACATAGGGATAGAATTTTATTTCAATTCTACAGGGTGTCTCAATTGTTGAAATTAGTAATCATTCGAACTACTTATTTTTGTATAAGGCTTAGCCAAGATTAGGAGATAGGATTAAATTAGGGTCGTAGATATTTTGTGTAACAACTACTGACGACTACCTTTTGACAATCCTCCTTCCTGCTAAGCCCTTCTGGAACTTTGTAAAGACTTGTTATAAGGATAAAATTGAAATGTTGTACATTGACATACAAAAAGAATAACTCAAAAGTTAATCAAAAATCAAATAAATTTAAAAGCATCCCCTGAAAGTAGACCCCTTTGGGAATCTTTTCCCACTACCGTTGTTCTTCAAAGCATTTGATTAATAACGTTTCGGCCTCCTAAGGGAGAAAGTACGCCAACGTTTTGTTTTAATTTAATTTGAACTTTTGAGTTAATTTTGTAGTCTCCATATACAGGGTGACTTTTAAAATCAGTTGGAACTCCTATACATCTATAGGGTGTTCTAAGTTTCTCGTCCAAGACAAATTTATTGCCCACTAACCTTGTGTTGTATTTAATTCAGCCTGCTGACAGATATTCTGTGGTGACTGCTATCTACTGTATTCAAGATGGCGCCGACCAAAGGTCGTCTTAAAAGTAGCTCTACTCAAAAAGTGTAATTAAAGTGCTGTAAAACTAAGAATTTTGGGTGTGCAGTATGCATAGTTTGTGGGAATGCTTTTCATAAATCGTGTGCATCTCGCGATTGCCCCGAAAATGTGCAGTTTGTCGATGAAACTCGTGTTATTTGCTGCCAAGAAAATAGTGAAGTTGCATCGGAAATCGACATTAAAGAACTCCAAATCTTACTTCTTAGAAGAATTTTGAAAGAAATGGAGGAAAAGAACATGATTCTCCAAGAAAACATCAGCCTATGGAAAGAAAAACATGATTTGATGGTCTCAAAATTTGATGGTTCCCAGGGAAAAAGGAAACATTCCGATCATTCCATGCTTGCCCGACCATCATGTTGGAACGAACGAGTTAGAAAACCATCCGTTAGATGCCTCGATCAACACGTAAGTTCTGAAAATTAAACACCAATTCCTGTAAATCTGAATGAGCGAAAAATTCGTAGTTCTGATGAATTGAATTCAATTAGTTCAAACGCACCACCTGCCCAGGACATTGACGTTTGTAATAGCAACAGCATTGAGGATGAGGTTATACAATCGGAATCGACAAAAGTGCTAAGACAACAATTGGCAAATGAAAATGACTGTCAAAATAATAAACCACCTCAAAATGAACAAGACAAATGGGAAGTGCAGAAGAAGCGAGGGTTTAGACAAAATAAAACCTCAAATGTTCGCGGTCAAATAAATGAGAGCGACATAAAAAGGAAAAGCAGGCCTGAACCGCTGAAAGGAACCAACGAGAACATGGATCTACTGAAATTAGCTTCAAGGATGTCATTTTTATTCATCTCAGGCTTCGCTCCTGATATGAAAGGTGACGATATTCTAATATTCCTAAAGTATATCAACTTGGACAAAGGATGCGACTGTGTGAAAATTCAAACAAAGAGGGATAAGTATCGTTCTTCATTTCGTCTTGCTGTACCATAAAGTGAGCAGGAGCACTACCTGTGCTCTGCACTGTGGCCGCAGGGAATTATAATTAACCTTTTTATGAATCTCCATCGCCAGACAGTGGCAACAATACCACGACGGAAAACATAACCCCGTTAATACCTCAAGAATTAAGTTGTGTAGAACAGGACTTGGTTGAACAGTACAATCCAAATAGTAGATTTAAAATTGTACATGCAAATATACAGAGTGTACGTCATAAGACTTTAGAACTCGAGGTAATCTTCACTGAAAATCATTAACTGTCTTTGTCTCAATGAACACTGGCTTTTGGCTGAAGAATTTTTAGCAACTTCTTTTGAGGGCTACAGTGCCCTGCTGGTTTCTGTAGTTCTGTGAGGGGACATGGTGGTGTTGCAATTTATGTACAAAGCAACCAAATTTTTTACGATCTTAATATATCTGATGGATCCCAGGGAAAAGTGCTCATTGTGGAGCCGAACACTCAGATTGTCACCGTATACAGGTCACCAAGTGGCGATTTTGAAAGGTTTCTTGGGATATTGTCTACTTGCCTTGACAAGGTAAATTTGTCTGGGAGAATTGTTCTTACGGGGGATTTTAATGTTCATTTTTCTGGAAACGATCATCGAGCAATTGATCTTTGCAACCTTTTGCAGTCCTATGGTTTTTTCAAGACAACTGAATTTGCCACCAGATTGAATGTATGTCTTGACAACGTCTTCACAAATCTCGATCATGGTAAGTTTATATCTAAACCGTTTAATTTACATCATCTGTCCGATCATTTTGGTATATTTTTCCATTTGACATCAACAAGACTAAGTCTATAAGAGCAGTGCTCGCATAAATTATCGACCTATAACAGAGCAAGGTCTTTTTTTGCTATATAATACTGTCGAGGCCGTTGATTGGGCATTCATTGCTGACAATGAGATTGGTATGGGTGCAAGTTTGATATCCTTGTTGATACAATAACTTGCGCGGCTGAGCCTTCCTTTCCGGTTAAGCCCAGAATGGTCACTGCCCAGGAGGCTGGAGCTGTCTCCGTTGACTGGTTCAATGCCGGGCTCAGGGAGATGCGGGAGAGACTGCATATGCTGCCCCGTATTGGTAGAGAAAGTCCTGTATTGGTGCCTTTAAGAATGATAAAAGAATACCAGAAACAGTACAGAATCGAAATTTCCATACCAAAAAAGATAGCATATGACCAACACATTCAATTGTCCACAATCTGCCATGTGGAACCTAATTAAAAACAAATGGAAAAACACAACTTAAATCATCTGACATACTTAATGCTCAGACTTTCAATAATTTTTTTTGTAAATATCGCTTAGGGGGTCATTAATAAGTTACCAACAACCGAAAAACATTTTAGTGATTACCTAACTGGCAATTTTTGCGCAGAGCCTATTTATTTTCAATCCACAACTAATAATATTGTTAGAAAAAAAATATGCCAGTTAAAAAACAGCAAGAGTAGGGATTGTTATGAGATTAATACAAAAATTCTCAAAACCTTAAAAAACCTCTTGATATCTCCATTGACTGGACTGATTAATCAGTGCATAGCTAGTGCTGTCTTTCCGGCATCTCTGAAGGTTGCCAAGGTCATTCCTATTTTCAAGAACAAGGGCTCACTTGACGACTGTAACAACTACCGACCGATATCACTTCTTCCTATTTTTTCGAAGATCTTCGAGTCTATTCTGAAGGACCAAATAAATAATTATCTCGAGGGTCACAATTTGTTCTTTCAGGGCCAATATATTTAGTTTTCGGAAGTAATTGCACAAGTGCATCAAAATTACCGATAATTTTGTATGACAGTGTGTTGTCTAAAAACTGCTTGAGTTCATTTTCATATTTTGGAGAAAGAGCCCGACACCGAACTGTTAACAAAGTACAGAGATGCAAAAATACGATTTTTTAAATCCGAAACGAGACATTTTTAATAATAAATTTTGACTTTACTTTGACGTTATTTATAAATTTGCAATAAAAATGCAATTATCGCCGTGCTCTTTCGGTTTCTACAGTGCAATTATCGCTGTGATTTTCCGAGAATTGCACTCCTCTAATGGGATTTTTTATACATGAGGGAAATATTCGTAATAAGAGGTCTACTACTCTTGCGATCGACAACCTTACCGAAGATGTGTCTAACGGTTTGGAAAGGGGCCTCGACACCTATGCTTCCTTCTTTGACCTAACCAAAGCGTTCGACTGTGTATCGCGCAACGTTCTGTTACAAAAGTTGTCTTTTTATAATTTCCACCCTGAATCCATCCTCTTATTGAAATCGTATCTATCGGACTGTATTCAATTTGTTTCTCATAATGGCAACAAATCGAACAGACAATTATTAATAACACACGGAGTACCCCAGGGATCTGTATTGGATCCGACTTTATTTTTAATTTACATTAATGATCTTGCTAACTCGCTTGAGGTGCTGGTGTCGGCTTACCATGGCTACTTTGGCTCTAACATGCTGTATGCTCTTCTTAATTGGAGCCACGCGGCTCAAGCAATAACATTTTTTAAGCTGCAGCGTAGATGTATCCGTGTTATGATGGGATTGGGTTACCGTGAGTGCTGTCGCCATTGGTTCAGAGAGCTTGGAATATTGACTTTTCCTTCGGCTTTTATTTTCCGGTGTCTAACTTACATCAAACAAAATATGCAGCGATTTTCATCGCATCGAGAGGTGCATGACTATGCAACGAGAAACAACAGCAACATCATCCCAGGCTTGCACGAACTAGAAGGGGCACAGACTATTACTGTGTAATATTCTTTAATATTTTACCCCCGTTATAAGAGAGCTTGAGGAGGGTCAATTCCGTAGAAAAATAAAGCAATATATAATTTTAAAAGCATTTTATTCTTTTGAAGATTACCTCAGTAATGATTTTAGTGACATAGTTTAGTGTATTGAATTTCTTTTGTACCTAAATTATTTTAATAATGTGTTAATTGTAATGATTGTTTGTGTTACCTTTTTTTGTCTTTGTCTTGTAAGGATGACATAGTAACTATAAATGTTCAGTAGTGTTGTTGTAAAACTATTTTAACTTTCTTATTATTATTTTAAGTGGGTTTCTTTACAGGAACTGCATTTTTATACTTTGACTTGTGAAAGCACTTTTGTGTTTGTAAATTATCTATCTATCTATCTATCTATCTACAATTTCCCTTGGATAGCGGGGAAGGCTTTGGTGGGCCCCTTCGTTTCCCCGGATTGACAGTGAGATCAGTTTACGGGTTGGACGTTGTCTGAGAACTCTATTAAATAGCGAGTAGCCGACTCGATAACGATTTGGCATCCCGTGATATAAATATTGTAAATACATAAATATTGTTATAATATCTTGGGACGTAGAAGAAATCAAAATGACTTTAACAGATAACTTTAACCCAGAGTCCCCCGCTGACTTCTAGCGAGTATATTGGGGGACCCTGAAGAATTCATATTAGACCCGGCAGCGACCTTTGGTTATCACAGGGAATCTGTTTTTAAATGTCTTTCAATTAATAAATATTCTGGGTAAGCTCAAATCGAGGCGGGGCTCCACATAGGGGAGCTAGAGCGTTACTCGGGCCCGGCCGAGTCTACGTCAGTAGACTAAATAACTAATTTGACTACTCATTTGATAACATCAGTGGATCGTAATGAAATTTGTGTTCTAGACCGACTGCAAAATAAAGGCGTTATTGGAACAGTGAGGACCATACGGAAAACATTATTATGATCAATTTCCTAAAAAGAATAATTCTTTATAAAACTTGTTGCATGAAGAGAACCTATTTTTAGTGACGCAAAAATGTAAAATGTGGCTTGAGAAAATTTAAAACGGCAGAATCAAATTGCTTTAGAATTCAGCTTAAAAGTTTGGTGAAGTTTTTTTGCTACAACATAGATTTTCAATAAATTAAGATGGAAATGAGAAAAAAACGTTTGCTTGTATTTTTAAATGCTTCGACTATGTTAAAATTCATATACCAAGTCATATCTTGGTATTATTTGCAGCCTTTTTTTTCATCTACAACTTGTACAAGATGACTTTTTTTGAGAGTTTCAATAATAAATAAATCTCCCGTATGATGCTCATTTTAATTATTGTCAATCTGTATAGTTGTTTGCGAGGTGAAAAAGCCAAAAGGAGAACTTAACAGATTTAATAATAACCAACCAACGTCTCACATTTTTTGCATCTTTTAGTTGGACTGACTTGTTCCTTGTCAGCTTGAAGGCTTTATATTTTTGTTTATAATTCTCTACTGGAAACTAGCTATGTTATTTGAAAGTAAGAAGAAGTATTTTTTTAGTTTGCTGTCATTTATGTGGCTCCAGGACAGGAAGACAAAAACTCCATTCTCTCAAACCAAAGTGGTAGCGCCGCTTATGAGCAGTTTTTAGCAGGCTTAGCTTGGGAAATCGAATTGGAATATCATACAGGTTTTTTAGGTGGTTTGCAGAAACAGGGATCAACAGGTATGACAGCACCGTATGTTGCTACTAGTTTCATGGAGGCCATTTTCCATGTTGCTACTAGAATGCCGGGCGATAGTCCTGAAGCTGTACTAAGCAAGGTGAGAAGCTATTCAACATATTTACCATTGATCCAAATAGTCTCCATCAGGCATTTAACATGTAGTAAAAATTACTCAAAATGATGCCATATATGCAAAAGTTTGATAAATGTGCGCAATAATTGTATTTCTATTAATGACGTTTGAACTATTGTGCACTAGTAAACACTTCTGTTGTCTCAAATTTCAAATTACGTAGTATGGATTAGTTTAGGAAATTTAACATACTGCATCTGCTTAATTATTAATATTTGGATATTACAAATTTGTCATCACAATATATAATTATTATTCTAAGTAGAAAATAATTGAATAAGTAAAACTTTTCTCGCTGTGTGTTGTAAAGTCCATATTGTTTTTGCCTTTGATATCTTTGTAGTTGTTGGGCATAGTCAATAGCTCAGAGAGTGAACAAACTTTTTTTTTAGGCGCTATTTGAAACAGTTTTAATTGTAAGTGAAAATATCTACTTCCTTAATTCTTTTAAATAGATTAGTGTTTAGTCATATACCATATAAACTAGATTCTTTCAAAATTAATCTGCTATAGTCACCCATTCATTGTGTTCACCTCTGCCGAATTGTATTATTATTTAATTTTATGTTTCTTTGATATGTACGATTGCTATTTTGCCTATTTGTTTATGTCTTTGTTATACTGTGAAATAGATTTTTGTAGAAGTTGACATGCCCGACATTACATTGCTTGAAATAAATAAATAAAATTAAAAAAAAAATACAGTACATTCGATCGGCCAAGACTAAGAACAGAGGGTGCTAAGAATCATCGGCAAAGATCAGGCTACCACGGAAAACGACTTTTGCACGTTGCCACCTTAATATACGAACGATGTCATCAGATCAGATGATAAATTGTTAGAATTGGAGGAGGAACTCCAGCATATTAGATGAGATGTTCTGGGTATGAGCGAGGTTAGAAGATCAGGAGAAGTGTGGAAGTGTTCTTTATTATAGGGGAGAGAACACATGTATCAGAGGAATAGATTTCTTAATGAACAAATTTCTGATAGAGAATATGCTAGATATAGAAAGTATATCACCAAGAGTAGCCTACATAATTATCAGGCTGAACAAAAGATATAATATAAGAATAGTCCAAGCATATGCACCTACTACTACGTCCACCGAAGAAGAGCTTAAAGGAAATGAAGAGGAAACTGCAATTAGTGAGCATGGATATGGCGACAGAAATGAGAGAGACACTAAACTACTAGAATTTGCATTACAACGCAATTATATGAATACATTTTTGAAAAAAAAATACAAACAGAAAGTGGACATGGTCGGAATAACAAAAAAACGAACTAGATTTTATAATAACAAATCGCAAAGAAATCGTACAAGATGTGACCGTATTAAAGAGATTCTCAGTGGATAGTGACCATATGCTCATCCGAGCAAAGGTAATATTAAACATAAAAGCTGAAATACGAAAAATGATGACCAAAACAAAGAGAAAAAGTCAGTCAAAGATAAAATAATTAGACCGTGCGCACCTTAAGCAGTCATCTACAAAATTTTGAACTTAGAGAAATAGAAGAAATAAATGACTAGATAACCTTAGCATTAAAAACTGCAGTAGAAAACCACTGTGGAAAATATACCAACAAAAAAGATAAGCTGAGCACGCATACAATACAACTAATAGAACAACGAAAAGGAAAGATATACAAGAATACAGGGAACTGAGTAAACAAATTGCAAAGGACATTAGGAAAGACTGTCGATTAATAAACACTCAGATCATAACAGAAACAATTGAGCAGAATAAAGGCCTAAGGATAATGAATAGAAAAATGAGTATGGGTAGGCACGATATACAAAAACCGATGGATCCACAGGGCAACATAACATCAAATAAGGATCAAGTTCTATATTGTTGTGTAGGATTCATGTTTTACCTTACAAATATTTGGGTTTTCTCTCCAATTAGAGCCGCTTGCTCTGGCTCCAGGGTGTAAACAGCACAAGTGCTAGTTAAGTGAACCTAATGAGACTGGAAAATCAAGGGAAACAGGGAAATACTCAACGTTTCGAGGAACAAATCTGCCCCCGTTGTCAAGAACGAAAATCTAAAAATGAAAATGGCTAGTAAATACAATAAAACAGTAAAAAGCTCTTGCAGATTGTCAAGCTTTGAACTGACTTTGACAAGATGACAATTATTATAATGACATATCATTTAATTACTGGATACTGGTTTTTAGTGTGATATTGAGGTGTTATTTGGTAAATTAATTTCTTTTTGAAGTTATATCTATAATTTGGTGTTATTCGCTTAGGAAGAATTTAATGATTTTTGTTGAACGGTTTAGTTAATTTTTGAGTGTCCCTTATCAACTTCAGTTTTTAGCAAAGGTAACTAGGTGCTATTCAAACTAACAGTAGTTGAAGCAACACATTCATCTTTATTTAATAAAATTAAAGCACTTAACTAGCACTTGTGCTGTTTACACCCTGGAGCCAGAGCAAGCGGCTCTAATTGGAGAGAATAATTTAATCGTCACAAAATTTACAAAGTTATGAGCAATAGCAATTAATATCGTATAACCCAAACTTTGTGAGAATCTTTTCAAGGTAAAATCAAATAAGGATCAAATCTTGCAATTAGTGGAAGACTTCTACGCTGGACTTTACAGGAAGCAGCTTAATACTGATGAAGCCGATCGTATACCAAGAATTTTAAACGTCGGGTCGGAAGACATTCCTGAAATCAGCTGTGATTAAATTAGAAGCGCCTTAAAACAAATCAAAAACAACAAAGCTCCGGGGGAGGACGAAATCATAATAGATGCTATTAAGGCAGCCACAGAAGAACTGGTACCTGCCTTGAGAATACTGTTCAATATATGCTTGGAAGAAAGCAAGATCCTTGCCAACTGGGCTAATGCTTTAATTTTTAGAAGGAATATCCAGCAGATGTAAAAAATTATAGACCGATTAGCTTGCTCTCTCAACTTTATGAATATCCTGACAAAACGACTGACTTCCAAGCTAGATTATTATCAGCCCAGAGAACACGCAGGGTTTAGAGCCGGTTTTGGCACAACCGACCATCTACACGTAATAAAAAGCCTAATAGAAAAGAGTGTCGAGTACAACAAACCACTCGTGTTAATGTTTGTCGACTATGAAAAAGCTTTCGATACCGTAGACCAGGACAAAATGCTAGCAGCCCTGGCAGGAGCACGAATAGATCATAGGTATTTAGAGCTAATTAAAAGTATATGCAAAAGTGCTACTGCATGCGTTAGTTTACATAGAAGGAGTGGAAAGTTTAGAATTGAACGAGTGCGCCAAGGCGAAACTATTTCTCCAAAATTATTTGTAACCTTATTGGAATTTATGTTTAAGGTTATAAATTGGGATAATACGGAACACGGCGAGAAACTGAACCACTTGCGTTTTGCTGATGATCTTGTCATCATCGCAAACATAATTAACAACGCAGTTGAACTGCTCAATATACAATCACAAAAGGTGGGCTTAAAAATTAATCTGTCGAAAACTCAGTATATGACGAATCTGGTCTCGAGTAATGGTGTGCAAATAAATAATACATATATTGAACAAGTAAGTACCTACAAATATCTGAGACATGAAATCTATCCAGGACGTGACAATCAAACTAAAGAACTGAAAAGGCGGATTGGTTAAACTTGAGCAGCTATTGGCAAGGTATTTGATCAGTGTGTACTTCCTGTTCTTACCTATAAAGCAGAAACCCCGATCCTAACTCGACGCACTATAAACAAAATTCAAGTGGCTCAACGAGCAATGGGGCGCTCCATGTTGGGAATTACCCGAAGAGATAAAATTCCTAGTATAAATATTAGGGAAAGAACTGGAGCGGAAGATGCGATCAATAGAATAACCCATCTTAAGTGGAATTGGGCAGGGCATGTAGCTAGAATGCGAGCTAGTCGATGGACCAAGCGTGTCTTAGGATGGCGCCCTAGAACCGATGCCTATAGAAACAGAGGAAGACCCCCACTAGATGGTCAGATGACATAAGAAGAATATCTTCGAATTGGATACAGGTGGCACAAGACAGAAAGGAGTGGCTAATATTGAGGGAGGCTTATGTCCAGCAGTGGACGAGAGAAGCTGCGTGATGATGATGATGACAGTACATTCTAGTAACAAAAATAATACATAACCTTTAGAAGTGGTATTTTCAACGTGAAATGTATATTAGATGAAATGTTGCGGCAGAATGAGGAATGACGATGATGAATGAATTATTCAGTTACTATACGTGTCTTCAAGAATTCGCTAGAGGGAATAACAAAAAATATATAGATTCTTATTTTTGAAGTGTAATAGAAGACAGTGCGTTAAGAGACTATTTACTGCTATGTGGTTCATGGCACTTATAGATGAACTATCCTACCCCATAATTTTAGATCATGAAAACAGGCAACTTGTTTCAATACGACTATTTGTTCTATAAGTTAACTTGCTGCGAACCGACTGTATGCTGTAAATTAATAATTATTATAAATATAAGGTATATCTGTGCATCCGCATATCACATGAAAATACGCATCAATACAAACATTTTTATTTTTAAATATAAGGCATATCTGTGCATCCGTATTTTACATGAAAGTACGCACCGATACAAACGAATTTTTTTTGTAGACAAGACATTTGGGCAATGACGAGGTTCACATTGTGTGGTCTGAGCATAATAGAGACTATCGAAGAAATATCATTCCCACCGAGTTCTGTGATATATTAATAGTTATTTACCCATTAGGAAACAATTTAAACCGAGTGACCGTCAACTGTAAGGCAGACGTAAGTATGTTCTTTATCCGCAGAAAATTATCGGTAAAGTTATGTTGTACTCTAATATTGAACTAAAACACAGTTTTATCCACAATACCGAAAAAGGATTTGCACTCGACGCGCGACCATTTTAGCATTTTCAGAAGCTGAGTAAAACTAAACTTACTATTTACGTGACTCTATTTTATACTAACTGATTATTCAATCGAAAGGGATTTGCCATTTCAATCCGTTTCAACCAACATCGTGCAAACCTTGTGTATTCTTGTTATGGAAAGCTCATCGTTGTCTTTATCCAGATTCATCTGCAATTAATTGTATTTTTGGATGTAATGTTTTACTTTTGTCTAGCTCACGCGAATTCACTAACTAACTTTGTTGTTGACATATTGTTTTTTTTAGGTTCCTTACTTTGGTATATTGTTCAACGAAGTAATTGTAGAAAGTAATATATTAGCAGGGTTAGTGAGATCTACTGCAGTGTGTGCTAGTAGAGCTAAAAGAATGACTTACCAGTTTTATCAACAGTAGTAAGTACATGTTTATATATTTATTATTTTTCTGCAATAAAATGATAGCATGCCAAATTGTTACCTTCTGGGGCTCCACTCTTAGTCGCGAAAAGTGTGGATCTGCTCTGGAGAAAGGTGAGGTTTGGAAAATAAAATTTTGGACTACTTATTTAACATGTCCATCCCTTCGAATATGCACTGTGTCAACCTCCACCTTTCAAAAATTTATTAGAAAAACTTGTCATTGATAAATTGTACTGTTGAACTTAAATTGTGTCTCCAGATTAATAATAATTAATCGATATCTTTAGGATCTAATAAAAATGCCCCATGTTTTAAATTGTAATATAAATTACGAGTAAATGATAATAAATGCATAAAAAGTAGGAAAACTGTATTGACTCAGTCAAATAACCATCTATTACTTGGACAAATTAATGGTTATGTTGGTTGGCTCAGATTAAAAAGCCTTGTGAGAACTATTTTCCAAGAAACGTGCATTAAGACAAATATTACATGGTGAATAACACTTGGTGCAAGTGAGTTGGGACGCGTTTTAAATTGTTGTTCCATTTGCCTTTGTATTTTGTGTGTTATTTGTGAACAGTATAGTTGTGTAATGGCTCAAAATATACGCAAAATTGTCAGCTGTATGTTTTAATTAGAAGAAGAAAATTGCCATACGTAAACCATAGCAAGAATTTTAAACTGATCATACACAAAGGGATTAAACTGTGTTCATGTAGCAAGGTATCAGTGGCTCGCAATATTCGGTAATTTTGCGCACTCTGCGGGTCTTAGCGTACATCACGATATTGCGTTAATCACCGTAACTCTGATTGTTAGTGTGGGTAGTGAATGTGGGAATTTGTGTTAACTGAGACACTACTACGTATGTAAAATAACCCATCAGAATGGAGCCCAACAGTAAATTTAAATGTGCAAATAAAACTTTCAGCAATTGCCTTTGCATTGAGTGTTTGGGAGTGTTTCACCCAAGCTGCGTGGAAAGAGACTTTCGAACACACGAAAAACTAGGGCAAGCAAAAATATTCTGCTCTGATATATGTAAAGTAGCCGCTTTTACATCGAACTCTAACCACAATTGAGCATGATAAGGCTCTTAGGCTAGTGGCTAAACTACAAACCATGATCAGTGATAAAAAGCTTCTTTTTAAGCAGTTGGAAACGGCGAAAAATATGAGATGTTGGCACTTCAGGAAAATTTTAAATTAAATAAGGAACTGAAATCAAAGGAAAATGCCTTTAGAAAAAAACGCAAAAGGACTCAAACATTTGAGGACGACGTATTGCCGGCGGAGCGAAAAATGGTTGAAGAATTAAATTGTAAGAGAGAAGAGGTGATAAAGTTGCGGTCTGAAATTGATAAGATGTTATTGAATGAGAAGGTTTTAACGGACTATATCTCTGAACAAAAAGAAAAAATAACTATACTTCAGAGAGGCCTGGAGGAAATCAACACTATTAGCAAAAATACGGTCACATCTATTAGACTTCTTGAAGCTGAAAACCACTCATACATCTGCAAAATGTCTTATAATTATTTACAACCCACAACAACCAAAATAAGGCTATCCAGTATTCCAAAAAGCACTCTTTGTGTTCTACTCGAGAGGTATGTGCAGAAACAGCTAAGTGCAACTCCTCTGAAACCATAGATTTCAAGTTTCTGCAGCAGTATTCTGGTTCCCACACAATCAAAGGCTTTGGATAAGTCACAGAAAACAACCGCTGCACACTCTCAACTGCATATAGAGACGCTCTAGAAAATTAAATACATCATCACTGATTCCCACTCCAGCCTGGAAGCCAAATTGTTGAATATTTAGAATATTATGTCTTTTTACAAAGTCCATTATTCGAGTTTTTACCGATCTCGCCACCGATTTACCAAGTGTGGCGAGCAGAGCTATAGGTCTAAAGTTTGAAAGACTATCATGGTCCCCTCCCTTGATCAATGGGACAATCTCCTCAGCCAGAGCGGAAAGAGTTGACAGTGGCATCGCCGTAAACACTCTCAATGACAGTCCGTCCCATCCAGAAAGAATTCTTGTTTTTCATGTTGCGTAGAGCATCCTTTATCTCAGTTGGGTCTGTTGCCTTAAGAAAAAATGTTTCAGTAACCTGAACCTTGTTTAAGTATGATCCCGGATCGGTATCAGATAGCGGAAAGTTTTCGGAGAGAGTCAAAGATATACCCTGATAAAATGAGTCAGGGACAAGAGCGTTCCTACGTCCACCTCGTAAGTCATTCACAATCATCCAAGACTCTCTGTGTGTAGTAGGATCTATTCTACTGGAATAGTATAAGTTTCTAGCAAGCTTTATTGTGTCTCGGTAAATTTTGCGATATTTATTAAATAAGACATACATTTTTCTTCTATAATGCAGACACCGAAGATATCTACCAGAAATTAGCTTACCTCTGCTATACCAAGGTTTTCTCTTTTTTTTCCTAATTGTCACGAGAGAAAAAGCCAACTCAAAAACGCCCACCAAAACAGAATTAAATCTCTGAAGGGGTTCACTACTATCTAACATACCATCCCAGTTTGTCGCACTACATATTATTCCTTAAATTTACAAAATATGCTAGATTAGTGGAAGAGTTATTAGAATCTAAAAAGTCCACGTTTAAGTCACCTATCAACCCTATTGATGCACTCACAGAAATTTCACTTAAGATGTAATCTATTTTTTCGATAAATATATTAACATTAGAGGAGGGAGACCTATAAAAACTTAAAATGTACAAGTTTATCTTCTTGCAATAAACTGGAAAATTCGCAAGCTTTTTCCTCCAAATGAAAATCAAACTTATCAATTCCAACAAAGTGAAACTTATCTAGAAAGTCCCTCTCAACTAACATTAAAGCCCCACCGTGAATGTACTGACTGCAAGAAAAAAGGTTCACCCAGTTTGCGCCTGTGTTCTGTTAAAACCACAATAGCTGGATTGTCCCCTAATACTAAAAATAAAGACAGTTCATCAACTTTATTTCTGACTGATTGAATGTCTACAAGGGCTAATGCAGCATTTTCCAAACCAGAACTTTGTCAGATAGTGTTTGAGAAACAATTTTTTATACTGAATAAGTTGTGGATATATATAATGACAACAGATTGAGCTGAGACTCGATACGCTGGCCCCATATAAGCATTAGTAATAACCCTTACAGATACAATTCTATTTCTATTAATATATTGTTTTACGTGTTTAAGAACATTATTATAGGGCTGATTGCGACCACTAGAGCTATACATCAGACATCGAATTAGGTTAGTATTCTGGCCTATAGATAAAAGATTTCTCATGCTTATCACTATTATTGTAATCAATAACAACACCAAAAATGTCCTTACTTAACTTGTAATACCTGGCCCGATATTTCAAAGCATACACCTCATGATCTTCTGAGAATAGATGAGAGACTTCTGGCACTAGAACCTCCATATATAAAAACTCGGGATTTCTTAGGCAAAGTAGAAATGCACTTTTCAGGTTCGCTTACCTTTGTTTGTTTGGCCTTATGAGGAAAATTTTCATGTTCAGCCATAGGTGTACTGTGGGTGTTCAGCTCAATATCACAATCTTGGATGTGGGTTTTAGTGGACTACAAATTGATGTGGGTGTGCCCCAGGGTTCCGTCCTTGGACCAGTCTTGTTCCTTGTTTACGTCAACGATCTTCCGCAGATCCCACTAAGGGCAAATTTACTCTCTTTGCGGATGATACGACAATACTTTGGCATGGTTCAGATCCTAATAATTATTGGCTAAAGGCTACTATTGATGAAGACTTAATTTTGGTGATGTCATGGTGTGAGTCTAACAGGTTGACACTTAATGTTTCTAAGAGCAATATTTTGACTTTCAAATGTAATCTGGAGACTATTACTCTGCAAAACAAAATAATCAGTCCATCTGACACTAGCAAGTTTTTGGGTTTGACAATTGACAAGCAACTAACATTTGAACTCCATGTCTCTTCTCTAATAAATAAACTGTCATCTAACTGTTTTTGCTGTTAGAGTAATTGCAAATTCATTTGGATTTAATGTGGCTAAAAATGTCTATCATGCTCTCATTGAGTACCATTTTAGGTATGGCGTAGTGTTTTGGGGGATGTGCTCTCAGTTTTTGTTTAACTCACTATTTATGTTGCAGAAAAGAGCCATCCCTTATATGTGGGGAGTTCTTTTTCGAACTCCCTGTCGAGCTTTATTTTTGAAAAATTCTGTGCTGACACTGCCTTCTATATTTATACTGGATACACCTTGTTGCATAAAAAATATATGCATCGGCTTTACCCTCCATCAGATTACAATTTTTAAAACTCCTTCATACTTGCACTGCCCATCCCAAAAACTGAGCGGTTGGTTGGCCTCTATTGTGTATGGGGGCAGGAGGGTTTTCAACCACCTGCCTCTTCGCATAGAAAAATGAAATGTGAAGCTAGTTTCAGAAAATTAAAAAAAAAATTGTAGTGGCAGAAGCATTTTATTTTCTGGAAGAATATTTTATTACAAACTTTTAGTGGTGGTTATCTGTTTAGTGTTTTATGAATTCTTTTGTTTATTTTTGTTTGTTTATTTATTTACTTGTATTCATCAAACATTTTGTCTTTGTTTATATTTTGTATGTAAAAATTTATTTTCTACTGTCAGAATTTAGATACGTAATTTTATTTCTTAACTGCTTTGTTAACAACACTTCTGTTTATAACAATAAAGCGATATTGGACTTTGACATCAATTATTGACGTTTTAACAAGCTTATTATTTATAATTTAAAGTAATTCAAACATGTGCTGAAATCTTTTTTAAGTTGCTGCCAAATTGCATAGAATAAACTTGATTGGCTCAATTTTCTTTTTTATTTCAAAACATAACAATATGTTTATATTTCACCAGTGTCCTAACAAAAAATGTTTAATTCTTCATTATCTCTTTTTTTTAGTTACGAAGAACGCGCGCGCTCATTAGAAACCGTAGTAACGAAGCACAAGTGTAGCGCCACATTCGAAGAGTTTATATCCAAAGTGTACAGTCCAGTTCCTACAACGAGCCCGTTTTATCCGTCAGGTTCATCAATTACATCGTGTTCAGAAGGAGCTTCGTGCAGCAATAATTCGTCCATGCTGGCCGCTGCTTTGTTAGACTCGTCTCATGGGCACTCGCATAAAGGCCAGAGAGTTGATCAAAAGTATAGAGGTAAGATTGTACTAAGGAAATTAAACTCATGGTAGGTATTGCTAAATTGGGCGAATTAAGCCTCCATTTTTAAAGGAAAAATAGGTTTGTTTAGCACCTTGTATCTTAGTAGCGAATTCATTTCAAAGTTATATGTTCATAAGAATATTTCATATAAAAGGCAATTAAAACATCTTCGTGCACGTAAGGGCAACCTTGTATGTTTAACAATTTCAAATTGCATGTGGTATATTTTAAAAAGCAATAAGCCTCGTATCGTATACAATAGTAATGTGCCACAAACCATCACATACATATTGGTAGTTGTATTTCAAACTTTGACCCTTAAAGATATATGAATGCTTTTTGATTTTAGCTTCTGCAAATGAGCCTTCGAGGAACATATGGTTGAATCACGCTGATGCACAAATCGTAGAATCAAGCATATCGCCTAGGGCTCTTAAAAAATTAGGAACGAATCTAAAAAACTCCAAGAAATCTCTTAAACAAGACCATATTGAGTCACCGCCTGAAAGTCCTGTACAGATAACCAAGAGAAAATAAACACATTGAACATATCAATATGTTTATTTGCTCTCCGTCATCTATTCATCTATTGATAAGTGTTGTAAGGATCACATTAATGGAGTTCTTATAAGATGAAGCAACAGGCAATATGTAGATAGTGCATTTGATTGTAGGTGTTTGAGCTAAATCTTGTTCAATTAAGATACAACAAAGACTAATGATATCGTTCGTAAATTTTCCACTGCCTATAAAAAATTAAATTTCTGTTTTCATCTGTAGCTATCCACGAAGTCGATTGAGATATCCAGGTGATTTGTATAACTTGTTCTTCTTAAAATTAGTTAGGTAAAATCAAAAGTAAAAAGTATTTAAAATTAAATAGGGTTTATAGAACCTTCATCCGTAACACTACTTCTCTTTCACGACTTGCGACACTATCCCTTATTTTCTGAATATCAAATCACTATCAAAAGTTCCCGGAACGTCACTAAAAGCCCTAAATAGAAAATTGTATAGAGTCAAACTTCTCTGTCTGTATGATCTAATGGACGGCTTATTAGTGGTGTGTTGTACTTCTGTACATTCGCTTTCATTGATCCATTTAGGGCTATTTTTTTGAACATTACTAGATGCTCTCAGCTTTCTGCCATGTGAGGTGCTGATGATATCAACAGTTTATATTCTTAGTAGTCAATGATGAGGCGATTTTTTTCTTCATTCATTTTGATATACGCGTCTCCGAAATGTGTTCCATTGTCAGCTGGTTTTCTTTTATCATCCTCTTTTCAGAGGGGCAACCGAGGTGTTTATATGAATTCGCAGTATGCTTTTCGTTATTTCAACTAACCGAAAAATATATTGATCTAATATAATTCCTTTCAGTAATCTTAACAGGTCATATTGTCGTAAGTATGGACCCATTTACTTAGTTTTGGTTTAGCTCGTCTGGACTTTTCATTTTTTTAGCATATTTTTAGAGATATCAACATACTTCTCTGCAAACCCATTAGATTCATGATGGTGAGGGCTAGAAAATTCACATTCAAAATTCCAAGACTTGGCAAAATTCTTAAATTCAACACTATTATAGGGTACATTATCAGAGTAAAATATATCAGGAACACCAAATCTAGCGAATATTTCTTTACAATGTTTAACAACAGTTTTTGCAGTCTTATCCTGCGTAGGAAAAACCGAGCCAACGTGAAAAAGTGTCAGCAATAATTAACAAGTAGCTCTTGGATTTATAGCCAAAAAAATCAGAAAATAATATATGCCAGGGTCTTTTTGCTGTTTTATGAGGCATCAAAGTATCTTTTTGACTAGCTGGCTTATTTAACTGACAAATCTCACAGCTCGAAACAAAATTTTCTAAATCTTTTGACATTTTAGGCCAAATCATGATTTCACGTGCTCGTAATTTACATTTCTGCATTCCAAAATGAGCAGAATGAATTAATTTTAACATATCATGTCTAAATTGAGAAGGGATAATGATTTTTTGGTTATAAAAAAGTAAATTATCAGAAAGATAAATATTATCTTTTAAATTATAATAGTAATTTAACTCTGAAGTCAACTTTTTATTAGTGTTTGGCCATTCTGTTAAACAAAAAGTTTTTACTTGTTATAAAATTAGATCATTATCATAAGCATTCTGAAAGACAACTCTCTTTTTTTGAGTCATAGGTACTGACAAAGAAAGTGCATGTACTGTATATTCTAATTCTTTATCAAAAGGTCTTTCAGTTTTAATGTAGGACCTGCTTAGTGTATCTGCTACATACATTTTTGATCCTGGTAAATATTCAATTTTAATATTATATTTTTGAAGTTTTAACAACATTCTTTGTAATCTTGCACTAACATTATCAAGATTTTTCGTAGAAATTGAAATTAATGGCTTGTGATCTGTCTGTATTAAGACTTCTCTACCATATATCCAAATAATGAATTTTTTCACAGGAAAAAACGATACTTAATAGCTCCTTTTCAATTTGTGCGTACGTTCTTCCGCCTTGTTGAGAGATCTTGATGCAAATGATATAGGGTGATCATTCTGCATCATGCACGTGCCAAGACCTTTGCTAGACGCATCAGTTTGTATCAATACAGGTTTATTTTCATCAAACATTTTTAAAATGGGCTTATTTGTAATTAAAGTTTTTAAAGTATCTAATTCTTCTTGATGTATGTTAAGCCATTCGAATTTAGTGTCATTTCTAGTTAGATTACGCATATTATAAGTTAATTGTGAAAGATTTTGAAAAGAATTTAAAAAGTCCAAGAATTCTAAGCAATTCATTTTTATTTTAAGGACTTTTAATAGCCAAAACAGCTTCAATATTTTTCATAGATGGTTTAATACCATTATGTGAAATCACTTGCCCCAAAAAAGTTACTTCATTCATTTTGTATTGTAATTTGTCAAAATTAAATTTTATATTGTACTTAAGAGCTTTTTCTAGACATTTTTTGAATGCTTTGTCATGATCTTGTTCATCAATTCCAGATATTATTATATCATCAAAGTAAATACTTATATTTGGAATATCTCCAAATATTTCCATATTCTTTCTGTGGAAGATTTCTGGAATACTACTTAATCCAAAAGGAACTCGATTAAATGTATAACGACCGAATGGAGTGTTAAATGTACATAAATGAGAGCTCCTTTCTGTCAACTGCACTTGCCAGAAACCATCCTTCATGTCTATTACTGAAAAAATCGTTTTCCCTTCTAGCCTAGCTACAATTGTATCACATTTAGCTATACTATAATATTCTCTACAAATAAATTCATTTAAAGGTTTAGGGTCTAAGCACAATCGAAGTGAACCATTGGGCTTCTCAATAATCATCAAAGAATTAACCCAGTTTAGTGATTTTACACAAGTGTAAACTTAAAACTTGAACTTTGGAGACTCAAAAGTGGTGGTTCCTCAAATTTTCTTGGTCTATCTCAACCACCAGTTGGATAATCAACCTTGGATATTATTTTTTTATGCTCAATATCATCTAGCGAATATTTAAGACGATCATGCGAAGCCAATGGTACCTTTATCTGTGCTTGAATTACTGATCTTGCATTATCTTTTAACTTTATATCTACCATACAGCCAAGGCCCTGAAAAATATCCTGAAACCTATCAAATAAATTTGCTTTAGTTGTTGGTAATGGCTCATCACCTAATAAAAATTTATTTTGAACACAGTAAATTCTGGAAATCATATTAAAATTTAGGCAATCATTCAATCGCGAGTAACGGTTCACAATTTCCTAAATCGACTATTAAAAATTTTATGCTTTTTATTTGATCCTTGTACTTGCATAACAATATGATTTGACCTAAGGGCTTAGACTTGAAATTACCATAAGAGGCTATGGTAACTGGACTTTCAATGATATTTGATTTATTAATATTCGGAATTTCTAGAAATTTTACAGGCAAAACACTAGCCTCAGCCCCTGTGTCCAACTTAGATTTTACATAAACATCCCTAATACTAATGTTTTCATTCTTCTTCTTCTTCTTCTTCTTTCGCCTTTCAATTCGTCCAACTTTGGACATCGGCTTCCCCTACTTTTTTCCAATCGTTTCTATTTTGTGCTTTTTGTTTCCAATGTATTCCTCCTATTTTCTTTATGTCGTCTCCCCATATCATCTGGGGTCGTCCTCTTGCTCTCTTTTTCTGTTTTCATACCAGCTATTATTTATGCCCAAGGTTTGTTTTTGTTTACAAATAAAAATAGAGTTTTCTTCACAATTTTCACTTTTTACACAATCCTCAGCTGCTTGTGCTTGTAAGATTGTCTAGGCTTTTCTGGAGTTGCAGTTCTGATGTTTGTCTTGTCAAAAACTTTCCACTTTCTTCCTGTTTATTCCCAACAAAGTTATGATTTGACTTGCGCTTGGTATTTGCTGATCTTTGTTTTTGAAAAATCATAATTTGGCAAAATGACCCTTTCTTTGACAAATTGCACAAGTTTTATTATATGGTTCATGCTTATAATCACGTCTGGTGCATTTCTGAGAATTTTTTGAAAATTGTTTTGGGTAGTACTGTAAAGCATTCACCTCCTGTTCTTCATTGCTATTAAGTAACTCTACATGCTTTAGTGTCACCTCAATACTATACTTCGGCAATACTCCAACATTCTATCAACTGTCATGTTCGGCTCTCTCAGTAAATGCCTTTGGACTTGCTTGTCTCGTACACCAAGTACCATTCTGTCCCTAATCATGCGATCAGCATAGCTGGCTTTTCATTGGTCTTTTTCACATACAAAGGAACAATTAGCGGCTTGTTTCTTTAACTCTGTTAGAAACGAATCTATGTTCTGACCTTCTATTTGCTGAATGTTATTGAATTTAAATGTTTCCATGCTGATATTGGCCTTTGGTAAGAAGTAATCATCAAAACATCTTCCAGTTTTTTAGTTTTCGTTCCGTCAAACGTATTGAAAATA
This sequence comes from Pissodes strobi, assembly GCA_016904865.1. Taxonomy (NCBI): domain Eukaryota; kingdom Metazoa; phylum Arthropoda; class Insecta; order Coleoptera; family Curculionidae; genus Pissodes; species Pissodes strobi. Next base: position 236,424 of record MU182193.1, read on the forward strand.
TCTAGGCATGTATCCCCAAGAATGCTAGATTTACTTTTTCGTCTGCTGTATCCTTCCCAGATGCAAGTAAAAAAATGTCAAATCTTTGCTTCCATTTAGGCCATCCCTGAGGCTCCTGGACGTCAAATGATCCTGGTGGTCTAAAACACTCAATTTTTTTTCCTTTCGTTGAAATATTATATTTTTCGGCTTACACAAACCTCAGTTTCTTCCTATTTCATTTCCTAATACGGCAACACACCTGACACCATGTTTTATTTTTATGTTATTATTATTAGATACCAAATCACACAAGTTCTTTTTTGTTATGTGTATTACTTTTCTTTATAAGACAATACTTATTTTAATTTTTACTAACTAACTGTGAAATACAATCCATTTTCTATGTCTTCAAACTTGTTCTGCTGACTCATGCCCAACTGTCAAAACCAGTGTCCAACCTGAAGATAGCATCATACAACATAAGGTTTCAACAATTTATAGGCTTTTATAAATTTTTAGCCTGAAAACTGGATCTACTTACAAATATTAGCAGTTTGTTATCTAAATGAGCGCAGCGCCATTAATTGTTTATATTTTGATTCAAACTACTTTGCTTAATGTAAGATCAAAAAGTCTTTGTTGTAAAATCTTTTATGAACTGTAGAGCTTCTAGTTCTATTTAAGCACCAAACTTAATCTATAATATATTTTGTTATATAAGAAATTTTATTTATATACGTTGTTGTAATAAAAGTTATTACTAGTAAGTGGTAAAATTTTTAGAGTAATTTAGTTCACATTAAAACTTTATTTTTCAATGACTGTTAATATATTTTATTCGTTTAATATGATACATATTTTCTCAATAATATGTTTAAAGTTACTGTTATTTATTAACTATTTATTTATATTCATCCTAACTTGTGCATTTATTTTCCAAATGTTGTATTTTAGAATAATTCAAAATGTCAGTATTAAGACTGTTTAAAGCAGCTGAATACACCAAGAAAATTTATAGTGATTTTATACCCGAATATATTTATTATAAGAGTATATAGGCCACTGTTAAATAAAGCAGA
>MU182193.1:237494-282358 GCA_016904865.1 Pissodes strobi
TATCTTTATAGATGCTTTATAAAGATTATTTAAACGCTTATATGCCACTTAAGGGGACATATTACCTGTTTAAGCAAAATGGCGTCGTGAAATACCACTACACAGGATGTTAAGAATTTTTGCTAGCGCCTCCATATTGTTTACTGAAATTTAATGTTGATAGATGAAACGGCATTTTATTAGAAAACAAAATTGGGTTTTGGTAGTAAATTAATATATTATATTCATCAAAATTATTAGAATTCATATAAAACACTTGTTTCGGATCAATTTATTAAAAAATTATTGATTTTTATGAAAATAAAGTTATGAAAATAATTTCTAAAAATTTTGAAAAGTGGTCAATATTCTAAATTTTAATGGCGAGTAGTAATTTTACGAGGTAGCATATTACAATACATTTTTTCTGGCATTTTTTTTAGGTACTCCCGCCTGCCCTCAATAGCTTTTTATACATAACTCGTTCAAATAATTCCATATCCTTTAGACGCCATTTTGAATGGCTATTCCTACAACCTCTGTAATTATCAAAATGTCTGTTTGAGTTTCAGTGGGGTAGGAGATATGTGTTTGAGTTAGTGGGGTAGGAGATATGTAACCATTTTGAAATATAGAAGATATGGTGAGGCGGTAACTCTTTCCAAATATATAAAAGTTATATATGGCATATTTAATCGCGTAAATTGCATTTATGTCTTTTTTAAAAAACAGTTACATAAGCGCCATATAATAATACTTACACATCATTATTGCAATTTAAGCAAGTTAAACTTCACTATATAGATGCTTTTTATGTTCTTTATAATGGTGATGGTAAGCGCTATACTTAGTTCATGAAGTTATGTAGTGGTTATATATTAGGCATATATACGTGTTAAAAGTTATATAGAAGTATTATAGAATATTTTTTTTGGAGCATTTATATAATAGCTGAGTAAAGTGGTCCCTTTAAGACAAATAGCAGCCATATAAGTAATATATAATTGATTATCTTACCTTTTATAGCATCGTTTTACTCTATAAACTAGTGATATAAACGTTTGTTTAACCTTTATAAATCTTTTACGTATCTATTACTTGGGTTCTATAATTCTATAATACAATAACGCCAGGTCGGACTAGTTATTTTCATTTTTTTGCGGCTGATATCAACGTATCATAACTGATACCCAGATAAACATAATTAGTAATACGGCTCTGTAACAAATCATGATTTGACGTCCGTTAATTAGCCATTGATAAACAGCTCGTTCACACGGTAGGCCGGTTTTGACGTATACCGTTAATATCGATTCATTATAAATGAATATGATGTTCACACGGTGTTCTTTTTTTAGCTTTCGTCATTAATGGCGATGCCTCAAAAACGAATTATCGTGATTTTTTTTACGAAGTTTATTATATCTAGTCTAGCATTCAACAAGAAGGACGTGATTCGCTATTTTGTATTGGTATCATCGCCGCTGCCATCGGAGGAAAACAAAAAGATATTGAGTGCATTCACTTGTGAGACAACGACCTCATTTGTGGACCTTCCGAATCCTAATGTGGCAGTTAAGGCAAGACGAGGCAACATTTTTCAATTATTTTCGGATGCCCAAACTACATTCAATGATCTCATTCAAAGATTGAAAAAGGATTTGAGAAACTTCTCTGTCTATCAGTTTGTCATAACTCTTTTCTTTATCCTTGTCAGCCATAATGTGTGCCTCTAAAAATTAAGCGCCAGAGAAATTTTCCACCATAGTTCTCGAGGGACATAATTAATAATATTTTCAAAAAAGAGAAAGCATATAAGGATTTTAGGTCTCATAAAACAAACTTTTACTTTGATAAATATAACTTTCTTAGACGTTTAATTAAAACGCAGGTCGATTCTGCTTATAGACAATACATTAGTGATGCCGAGCAAAACGTCACCAGCGACCCATCCAACTTTTGGTCATTTGTGCAGAGCAAGAGGACCAGTCCAGGATTCCAGGTTCACTAAGAGACGACGACACAGAACATAGTTAATGCATTCGCGGACTACTTTCGCAGCGTTTACAGAGTTTCCGCTCCCAACGATAACACACAAATATGTATATCTAATGCTGACCTAATAGACGTTGCGGGGGTGACTGCGGATGACATTATTAAAGCAAGTAAGCAACTTAAAATAAATTGACCGCGGGAGTTGATGGTATACCGAGCTTTTTGGTGAAGGATTGTGCCTGTGTCTTGGCTGGGCCTCTTGCTTGCATTTTTGATTTGATGTTGTCCAGCGCTTCTTTTCCAGAAATATGGAAGACGGCTAGGGTGACGCCTGTCCTAAAAAGGGAAATCATGGTGTTATTACCAATTACAGACCAATTTCTATACTTTGAAATTTTTCGAAAGTTTTTGAGATCATAAGGTATCACAAAATTTTTAAGAATATCCGAAATATGCTTTCCACAGACCAACACGGTTTCATCGATCGTAGATCATGTATTACCAATTTATCCTTATTATCGCAGTGTGTGTGTGATGTACTGAATTCACGTGGCCAGGTTGACGTAATATATACCGATTTCCAAAAAGCGTTTGACCAAATCGATCATTTCATATTACGTAGCAAACTCAAGAACCTTGGCATATCTCATAGACTTGCTGAGCTGATTAAATCATATCTGATGATGAATATGAGGGATTTAAATCACCATCATTTACTGCAAGCTCTGGAGTTCCTCAGGGGTCTAACCTGGGGCCTCTCTTTTTTCTCATTTTCATTGACGATCTTATTAAAAGCATAAAATGTCATAAACTAGCATATGCAGATGATCTGAAAATATTTCAGCGAATCGATTGTATTGAAGACTGTGAAAAACTTCAGCTTGACTTGCTCACTATTAACACCTGGTGTGAGGTCAATAAATTGACTCTCAATGTTTCAAAGTGCAACCTGGTCAGTTTTAGCAGGAAGAATTACCTGATAAAGCATGACTACTCACTGGATGGCACTGTGCTGAGTAGATCTCAGAGTGTTCGTGACCTTTTCGTTGTTTTCGATGCCAGGTTCACTTTTGGTTCTCACATACAACAATTAGTGACCTCGGCCTCCAGAACGCTTGGTTTTATAATTAGAAATAGCAAGCAATTTACCAAATCATTTACTCTAAAGCTCTTGTATTACACATTTGTTCGATCAAAGCTCGACTACGCAGCGGTTGTTTGGAATCCAATTTATAATTGTCATATTAACAGCATTGAGTCCGTGCAGAGGCGGTTCCTAAAATATGTAGCATTCAAGGAGGACGGCGTATACCCGGTTAGGCAGTTCGACCATTATCTCCTCCTGACACGGTTCAATGAGCAAGCTCTCTCAACAAGACTTGTTCAATTTGTTAGTTTCTTATTTGGACTGCTGCGTGGAGTGAACTGCCCTTTGCTTTTGGGTTGTATTAACTTCCTAGTGCCACGTTTGGAGGCGAGACACAGTCCAACTTTTTATCTCGGCACAGCTAGGCCCAACATCCTGAAGCAGAATCCAGTTTTCTCAATGTGTAACGTATTTAATCAGGTCCGTGACGTTTGTGATATTTATACCGATCTCCTAACAAAGATAGCCAACTCTGTTATACATCTACACAGTCCCCTGTAATTTTTCTGTATAGTAGCCGTTAAGTACTACGTTAAGTATAATAATTGTTATTTCTGTTACATGCACGCTGGCACTGCATAGTCTTTGCTTGGATATACATACATCTATATTCTTTCTAATTTTATTTTATTTTTATAATTACTTTGTATTTTGTAGTTATTACTGTTAAGTTATGATTTTCCTGTAAGTGGGTGTTTAACCTGTTGGAAATAAAGGCTTTATTTATTTATTTATAATGTACGTGCAACGCGTCTTCTTTGCTCAATAGACTAAACGCAATTGAAGAGCTCTCGTCCAGAGTGCCCCGCACGCACACATGGCTTAATAATGACGAATCGCAAAAAAAATCGAATGTGAACCCGTTCACATATCTCCATGTATTTTCAAAACGGATACGTTTTTTTACCGATTCGGCATTTGAAAATTTGTTGACAAAAGGACAAAAGCGAATGTCGCGGTCGGACGGATCCGGGCATTTTTCACGATTCGTAATTCCGTAGGCGCGTGTGAAACTTCCGTTTAAATTTCATGACCCACTACAACAACAATACGTTTCGTTATAAATTACGATCCGGAAGAAAAGTCGAATCATCCCCGTGTGAACGAGTTGTAAGTGATTATTCGAGTTACTTGAATTTTCTCATAACGAGTAGATATTTGCAGTATCGCTGGCCTTCGTTTACATTTTATTGACGTTTTTTTTATTGTTAATGCTCAACGCGTTCATCATAGATTACGATTAAATATTTCGGCGTTTGTTTAGATAAAGCGTGTGATTTACTTCATCAAGTAACCGAGTAAAGCCTACTATTTCTCGTTGAAATACAGTTGTTACCATAAATTAATCTGCCAGAATTACTGGTCACTTTCTCATATCTTTATCTTGATCAGCCATGATATATTTCGTTTAATAGTAATAAACCGATTGTTTGTTTGTCTATCGACCTGTTTTATATGATTAGCTTTTGATTTCAATGTTCCAGGGGAGAGGGCCGCTAAAGTATCTGTTTTTTTTTTATTACTTGCGCTCAATAATTGAAACCTTCTGGATTTACTTTTGATTACTGTTTTGAGTATTTGTTTGTCACTGATTTTGGTTTTTTTTTGGTTAATATTCGAGTATTTGCTTGTTACTGACTTTGATTTTTGATTAATTTTTGAGTAATTATTTTTCCATTATTATTATTGATAAATTTCCGGCATTTAAATCTAATCTAATTTTCTAACTTATTTTTGTTGTTTTATTGATCGGTTTTCTTGATAGAGAAAAATAACAAACTTGTGGTTATCTTTTGCGAAGCTTAAGCTAAAACGAGTTCCATATTTCAACTTTGGGGTATTTCTCACCTTAAATAAATAAAACCCACCCCTACTCTCTGACATTTGAGCTAGGGCTTAATATGTATGCTCGGCGATAACTGGTTCTAGCCTACGTATCGACACTCGTAAATTCATACAGTTTTAATTTTAAATTCTCCAACTTTCAATTTTTCTTTTAATTAGAAATTATTCACTCTCGGTTCCTTCTAAGCTGGAGTGAAGGTTTTGCGCCTATTAGAAGAACAGAAAAAGCGTAACAAAACAACAATAAATTTTGAGTATTTTATTAAAATTGTAATTTTAAATATAAACATTAGAAAAGAAGCAGTCAGCGAAATTTATTCATATTGGTCCAAAAGTCTCCATAAACGGAAGTAATTATCAACTAACAGAACCAATAGCGCTACTATTCTTAACATTAAAATCAGTAAAAACAGCGAAAACAAAACGATGCTGCGGTAACTGTGCAACTTAAAATGCTACCAAACTTACTAAAAAGTAAAGAATATTCTACCGTCTACAATTACTTTAGAGTAAATAATTGGTAGTAAAATACTACACCTAACACACTACATTAAACTCGGGAGAATAATATACAGTTTCGGTCTTAACAATCGGCAAAATTTATACGCAACCGACGCGACGTGCCAGAAGGTATTGGCTTGATTTTTTTGTAGAAACTCCATCCATAGTCTACCAATATACAAGGTGAGTACAACAAGAAAAGAGGTGGAAAGCATCTAAATTAAGAAACTTTTTTCAAGTCGTTAATATTGATTTTGGCCAGGGACTACACTGATAACATCATGTATTATGCACTCAAAAATATGAAGCAGGGCGTTGATACATTTAAATTGGAATTTTAAACATATATTCTTTTGAAAAAAAAAGACAAAGGGTTCGATACAAATTGACATCTGCAAATGACATTTCCACACTTATAATTGGCTACAAATTGGCGTTTTGTTAACGAAACAGTTATTTCTGATTTGATCAAAATTATTAGGTGTCCAAGTATTTTGCAACCTGTTAGATCATAAATATTTCCAAAACCCGAAAATGGTGTTACGTTATTGAATTTTAAATAGGCATCAATTTCATATGTTATAATATACACTGTTAAGAAACAAAACTCAAAATGTGAAATTTGCTTAAAAACAGAAATTATAATTTTAAATTAGGTCGTGTATAAATGTTCATTCGGTTGTTGCCTTACCGCCCAATAAGGTGTATAAAAACTAATTCTAAGTCGAAATTATGTATACTTTCCTCCACACATGATAAATACTAATGTGAACGCAACTGTATGTATCACAGACAAAATAATAACTAAAGCCATTTAACACAATGTTCCGGGAATGATTATATTGAAACATCCCCATACTGCAGGGACCATTTCTCGTACGCCACCAAACTTTGCGGAGATACACTTCTTCTGATCCGTTTCAATGAATCTAAGAAATCCGCCATTGTTATACTTCTAACAGCATTTGGATCCAACTGCTTCACTTGCTCTGGTTGAAGCTCTGAAATTTTGAAATACTGTCATAAAATTCTGGCCAAAAGGTCTACTAAATAATAATTCTTTGAACCTACGGAAAATAGCACACCAGAGGGGACTTACAAACAAATGTGAAAGTATCACACTAGTTTTTCAAAATGTGACCTGTTAGCAATAAGAAACATGAATTGAGTATTTTTTAGCTGACAAAAATATCAACATACTCTGCATATGTGAGCATTGGTTTGATGAGAGTGAATCAGGGGATTTCAAAATACCGGGGTTAGTAATAGGCTCTTTGTTTTGTCGAAAACAATCAAGGGGGAGTGGAGTCGCTATACTGGTGAATCCTACTATTGAACACACAGACATTCCTAGAATCTCTGAGAGGTCTGTGGAAAAAAAATATCAAGCTATCTTGTTCTTAAGCATCAAACCTTAATACATATATAATATATGTTTATAGATCGCCCTCAGATGACCTTGGCACCTTCATGGCACATCTAGCAGAGGCCATATATATTGTGGGATATGCTAGAGGGATATTAATAGCAGGTGATTTTAATGTACTGTTTGGTACAGATAAAAGCGATGCCATTTCTGTATTAGATCTGCTGGAATCCTATGGATTTGAGACGGCAGTGCATGCCGAGACACGAGGTAGGAACTGTCTTGATAACATTTTTACAAATTTTTACAGCCCTTTTAAAGAAGTAAGCATATATGATAACAATCTTTCAGACCATAACTATATCCAATTTAAGTTTAATGTAAATTGTTATTCAAACAGCCACAAAACAACATCTAAATATCTCAGACCTATAACTGTAATAAAATCAAAGGACCTTTTGAAAGCGCATTTCCTGAGAAACAATACAAAATGAAAAGGTCAGAAACAGTTTTTCCATGGTTTAATATCCACCTTTATGAATGCGTGATCGCTTGCAATTTCTCACTGACCTGTGCAAGAGCTATCCATCACCAGATTTGCTTATACAAAAAAAAACAATTTTCATAAACAATACAAAAATGTAATAAAACGGGTGAAGATGGCGTATAATGATACCTTTATTTCCGAATCTACCAACAAACCTAAAGGTATCTGGAAAATTATAAACAACAACCGAGGAGGCAGGGACCATCGGGGACTTTGTGGGCAAATCGCCCCAAACCAATTTAATAAGTTTTTCTTAGAAGTGGCAGAGGGTCTAGATGCACAGTACTCTACAGAAGATGTTCACTTCCGGCTGGACCTTTAACCTCGGTTACAATTCGAATTTGGGGAGGCGAGCTTTATTGAAGTTAGAGGAGTTGTAATGGGCTTAAAAAACAAAGATGCACGTGATGTTTTTGGTTTGTCTGTTGAACTTATTAAGGTCATCAAGGACCTCATTGTAGTACCACTGACAAAACTTCAAGGAGAGTATTTTCCCCTCCTGTCTTAAACCAGCCATTGTGAATCCCAACTTTAAGAAAGGAGATAAGACGGATGTCTCTAACTATCGCCGGATTTCCCTGCTTCCAATTTTCGCAAAAATATTTAAAAAATCTATGTCTTCGGGAGTGGCGCTGCTTCTCGAGGCAAATTCACTACTGTGTGATGAGCAGTCTGGGTTAAAGGCGGGACGTAATATTGTGCAAGCTACTTTAAATCTGGTATCATTCATTATGGATGGTTTTGAAAACAAAGAACATATCGGTACCATCTTCTGCGACCTAAGCAAGGCCTTTGACAGTGAATCGCACAATTTGGTCAGAACAGTATTGACCTATTAACATCCTATTTGGAAGGGCGAGCTCAAAGGGTAGTGTGGTGGATGGAGTGTCGTCGGACACAAAAATCATGAACACTGGGGTGACACAAGGATCTGTAATGGGCCCCTTACTATTTCTGGTTTATATTAATAACCTTTCTCAGATCCGGGTAAAGGAGCATTCTGTCTTGTTTGCCGATGATACTACCATCTCAATCAGGGAACCTCAAGTGGATGCTCTGGTGGGTGGCACGGATGAGTCACAGTCGAGGGCCAGACTCTGGTTCAAAAAATAGCTTAGTCTTAAATTAATCCAAGACTAGCCATCTCCTTTTCCCTTTAAGAGATGCACAGGGGTGTCCATTGTCTCATGGGGCTGCGCCGTTCTTTGAGGTACAGATGGATAGTGGTCTTGAGTGGGATCCACATATAGAAAGGTTGACAAAGAAGTTGGGGAGCGGCATATACGCGTTGTGCAATTTGTCAGGGACAGTGCCCGTGGGTGTGATGAGGACTGCATATTTTGTCTTGTTTCATTCTGTTATGTACTATGCGATCCTGGCATGGGGTCATAGCCCGCTGTGGCGCAGGGTTTTGCCTTACAGCGGAAGGCAGTGTGTTCATACTAGAAAACCTTTTTTATATAAAGAAAAATCTGGAAAAATTCCCTACAAATGATCAGACACATGGTTATACCACCCGCTCCAATGGACAGCTCGCTGTTCTGCTGTGTAGGTGTCGCAGTGGGCCGAGATACTGGGCTGTAAAGTTTTACAACAAGCTTCCAGACTCCTTAAAAACAAAACCCAGAGGTGTGTTCAGGAGCAGGATTCGACAGGCACTCTTAGGGAAGCTTTTATATGACCCAATAGACTTCTTGACTAATGAAATACCCTTCAATGTTTCTTAGAATATATTTGGCTTTGTGTGTTAGTTTCGTGTTGTTTCATACTTTTTTTTTATAACCGGTTTTAATATATCAATAATCTTTAGGGTATTTTAAACTGTTTTTTGAGTGTTGAGTGATCTTAAGAACTGCCTTATTGAATTACTTAATCTTAAGACTTCATAATGTGAAGTTTTATTCACCTGTGTAAACCTTATTTGGTGCTAGCATGAATAAATGATTTGATTTGATATATTTTGCCTAAATAATTTTTCATGATATGTACGAATATATATGGGTGAATATCTGATAAGTGAGCCTCAACATATCCTAGCTTACAATTACTAAGCAAAATTAAAATTTGACTCCAAAATCTCATGTTTTAATAGCCTTTTATCTCTTACTAGTCAACCAAACTTATAATTATTTAAATTTTTTATTTCAGAAATTACTGAATTCTTATCATTCCCGTGGCATGCCTTTTACCCGATCTCTTTAAGTAATCTTTCGTTTTCTCACAAATAAATATTAAATAAAATTCAATAAACTATTTAGGTTTATGCGAAGCGGAAGGAATGTTCCTTGAATAATTCCAATTGCATTTAATTTTTTATTGCCAAAAATAAATACCTAAACTTTGTCTTCAACTTTTGGCTCATTCCCGTGGCGCAAAAATTACAAGAGTTGGAATTTTAAATTTTCGCGGGCTTTAATCAGTTGTTTTTACTTCCGCTTCATATCTGTCAATCAGTTTACCGACGAATGTGGTCGAGTAAAAAAGTGTCGGTTGAATTGGTCTGGTGCTCATTCCCGTGGTAAGTAAATTCTTGATCAAATATAATGATTTTCTGATATTGATTAAATTTGTGGGCTTATTTTTTGAACTATTATGCAATTATGTCAACATGATTTCACTTGAACATAGCTAACTTTTTATTCTGACGATTTTGTAGAAAAATATCATTCTCATGTTTAAATTCTATGGCACGGGAATCACTTGTATAAGAGACCATTTTTTGGTTATAGAAAGCAGTATAAGCAGTCTAGAGAAGATGTATTAAGAAAAAAATAAGAGAACGAGAAAGGAGAAAACAAATTCGCGAATATCCACCAAAATGGTCCCAATAATAACAAAGAGAAAAATATAATAGACAAAAGCAAAAGAAAGTAAAAAAAAATAATTAGAGATGACACCAAGAGAAAGAAGAACTAAACGAAGGCAATGGAAGAGGAACTCGAAGAACTATTACCAACGGCAAAAGATATCAAAGGAAATACACCAAAAAAATCAAGAAAATACACCTCCAAATTCTTCGCATGAAGCGGATAATTCGACATCAACGATATACAACAGGGTTTTAATGGAAACCAAGCAAGACAACATGAATAAGGTAGAAAGATACAGAAGAAAGAAAAAGATGGAAAATGATATTCAAGAGCTTCGAAAAGAAGTATTTAGACAATACGATAGATTAAAGAAAAAATGTGCCGCCAATTCAAAAGCTTCTGGACACTTAACTCCTTTATCCAAAACAAACTTATTAATGGAAGAAGCTGGATGTTGTAACACAAGCAATCAAGAGACAGTTCAGCAGGTAAAAAGAAAACTTTATTCGGCGAAGTAGTTCAAAATCAATTACAACACTCATACGGAAGTTCAAAGAGTCAAAGACCCAAACAAATAATAAAAAATATTCTGTCTGGAAACATAATTCGAAAATACGGTCTTAAGCGATACTGTGCTAAACAAATAAAATATAGAAACCTAAGTCCTGAAAAGTGCCAAACTGATATATTACCTTTACCGAGAAAAAATAAGAGAATAAAAGAGAATATATGTCATCAGTCTAAACTTTTGTACATTCGTCAATACAAAAAATAGCCACAATTAAAATCACTCATTAAAACACAGACAACAATACACAAATAGTAAACTTAAAAGTTAAAGTCATATACGCGTACAGTACAGGTTAAAAATATTTTAAAGTCGTACGTAATTTCTAATCACATTCTTAAATGTCCTAATCGGTAAGTTCCTAACTGTAGTTGACAATTTGTTAAAGAAAGCCAGCGCGAAGCGCAGAGTCGCGTTCCAAGACCTGTTAAGCCTGAGAAACCCCAGCCGCAAATCATCGCGCGCTCTCGTATCATGTTGATGAAATTCCCCGGCTGTGGCAAAACTGTCCAGGTTGTTACGAGCATATATCAATGATTCGTAGATATAGTGAGAGGGAAGGGTCAGTATTCGGAGGCTCCGAAAGTAAGGCCGAGCATTATTACGGTACCCAACCCGAGCCAAGACTCCAACTGCCCTCCTCTGCAATGCAAAGACTCTTACAGCGTGGGCAGAATGCCCCCAGGCAAGCAGCCCATACACACAGGGTGAATGCACCAGCGCATGGTAAGCCACTAGATAGACCTCCATCCCAACCGTTTTTGTTAGGTTTCGCAGAACGAAGATTCCAGAGATGTTTTTTTATATAGCAGTTATGTGATTTTCGAAACTTAACTTAGGGTCCAAGGTGACCCCAAGAAATTTCACCTTATACTGCCATGTGGTTTCAGACCAAAAACTAGATTCTCTGTTTTATTCTGGTTTAGATTGAGATGGTTGGAAGCAAACCAGTCGACAATGCTCTCAGCACACTCATTCATCTCCATCGGAAGAGATTCGTAGGTCACAGAACTCGTAATGAAGTTGGTGTCATCCGCATACAGGGTAACCCTAGCATATGGCAGGGCCGAGGCCACATCGTTGACATATACGTTGACAAACAGTAAAGCGCCCAGAATGGACCCCTGGGGTACACCATGCCTCACAACCCGCTCCACTGACGACCTCCTATAAGAGCTTGCATGAATTATGTAAAAGAGTGATGAGTTTTCTTAAAAAAGATTGTAATTCAAAAGTAGCACCACGAAAAAAAGACTGCATTACTCGAAAAAGGTTACCACGCAAAAACGCTATGAAAAATTTACACAGAAAATTTCTTGGTTCATTTCCAGAAAACCAAATTAGCTATGCGTTTTTTTGGAGGTCTGTAACAAACAAAGTAGAAAATAGATATACTTGCATGTGCACCAAACATGCAAATTGTGAATTGTTGATTCATAGCCTTTTTACTTCTGGAGTCTTGGAAACTGAAGTTGTATTCGATCTCATCAAAGAGTACTGCTGTGATAATTTAAAAGAACCAAAAAAAGACTGTTTATTTAGAAAGTGTATATTGTCCAGGGTCAAAAAGGTTACTTATAAACAATTTGACGAAAATAAAAATGTAAAATACCTAAAGTGGTACTACAGTTTAAAATATGCCAAGGAAACACAAGCTTTCCATTTTGGAGGCTCAAGACAGCAAATTACTCTTCATACGGTTGTCGTTTATAGAAATACTGGTAATGCCGTTACACCGTTAAGTTATTGCACAGTATCAGAATACCCAAAGCATGATGTACCAGCCATCTGGGCCCACCTATTTCCAGTAATAAAGAGTGCTCTTGGATATTCTTCTACTATCCATTTCCTGAGCGATAGTCCGGCGACTTAGTATCAAAACAAATTGATGTTTATTTTCCTTGAAATTACCAAATCAGGCCACGGAAAGGGAACGCCAGACGGAATTGGTGGTGTCTGTAAAAGAACTGCAGATAGAATAGTTGCACAAGGTGCAGATGTAGGATCCATCGAAACTTTATAAAACTGCCTGAAGATAAAGTTTGTTCATATCAAAGATACTAGTGATATTAATGATGTGAAATGCGTCGTAGATAAAAACCCACTTAATCTTTAAAGGAACAATGAAAGTCCCTCAAGTTGTTAAAGATGCATGTGCCTCAATAATTTGGTTTAGAAGCCTATCTTGTTTTTCGTGTATTCACTATGAGATTGGGTGTTTAAGTTATGCTCAAAACCTTTCAGACTTCGAATTTTCTGATATTGATTGTAATAAATAGGATGAGGGAACTAAAAATGCTCAAGGCAAATTATGGAGACTTATATTCGGATTCGGACAACGAAACAGAGACAGGTATAATTAAAAACTTTTCTGCATCTCAGATTAGCACTGGAAGTTACATTTTGGTAGAAGATATAATGAATCGAAAAGAGCAAAATATAGATATTATATAGCTGTATGTGTAAGCGATTTAGATGAAGAGGATTGTGACGTTAAAGTTACTTATTCAGTTGCCATAATAATGCTAAATTGTTTAAACTAAATTAGAGAGATACTTCTTATACACCATTCGATCAGATTTTCGATGTTTTACCTGAACCAACTGTAGTTTGTAAGGGAAACAGAATATATTACTTTTCCAATAGCTATTGATGTTATTCAAAAGTAAAAATGCTCTAGGGAGGCAAAAATGCTTTTTATTATTATTTAGTTAGGCAAACATTTGGTTGCTAATTTGCCTACTAATTTTTCTTTTTATGTTTAGCTCCAAGTTTCCATGATTTTTATAGGTTGGTTATTACTTGTGTTTTATATAGGAATTATCAATCTTTTTTACTAACTATGGTTTTTGTTCGTTTTTATGTAGCTGTACTTTAGTCCTTAGAAAACACGTTTTGTTTGATGTTTTTTCATTTATTCATTTCATTTCATTTTGTTTATTCATTTATTGTCTAACAGGAAAATTCCAATACAAGACAATCAAAGCATATAGAACAGATAAACTAAGCAATAAAAAACAAGAAAAACAAAACACAAAAAAGAGAACAAATAAAGCAGCTCAAATAAACATCTTAAAAAGATAAATTAAAAAAATAGACTATAAAATGCCTGAATTTACAATACAAAAAAAAATAAAGAAAAAACCCAAGGCAACCCACCACCAATCAAATCAATAATTTAGCAGTTACAAGGCCAAAATCATTGGAGTAATTTTCTTTTTGAAGAAAGTTAAGGGCCATTAAACAGATCAATATCATTGTTGTCCTGTAAAATATTAAACCACGCACAGACACGATATAGAGGTGCATTCCTTGCTAAGTTAGTCTGTATATTTTCCAGATAAAATTTAAGGTGCTTCCTTTATGCTTGGGAGGAATAAAAAAAGTTTAACTCATTTAAAAGTTCAGGAGCATCAATTTTGTAGTTGCATAATTTAAATAAGAAGAGCAGACTACTTAGAATAGCACAGTGTTTAAGAGATAAAAACTTTATATATTTTTTGATCGATTTTCTGGCTTATAACAATATAAATTCACGTTTGGTTTATGTTTTGTTTTTATTTTGTGATATTTTTTGTCATAAGTTTAAATAAAAGTCTGCTTTTATCACATTATATTATGAAGATATTCTCATTCCCGGGCTTATACCCTCATTCCGGTGGACAGAGTTGTATGTATGACTAACAGAGGTCTATATATGAGATAAACTAAAGAAAAAGCCAATGAAACAAATAAGAAATGTTTTGACTTTTTCTCTGAAACATACATAAGAACACCTATAAAAAAGCAATAATCTGAAGAAATATCGAAATTCAATACCTCTTATTGGACCCAACGCGGCGTCTTTGGCAAGAGCTGTCAAGTCACTAGCTGAGTATCCATCTGTCAGGGTTGCTAATCTTTTCAGCTCCTGTTGGGTCAGACTGCAACCTTGTTTGGACAGTAGCTTTTTCAATAATTTTATACGAGTCTCTATATTTGGCAATGTAACATAAACTCTTTTGGTAAAGCGTCGCAATGCTGCCTCATCAAGCTCCTGAGGGCGATTTGTAGCAGCCATCACCAGCACCTTAAACATATTCAATACTTAATTTTATTTTTACTTTGCACAATGTATTTTCATAAAATTACTAAATTTTGTATTCATAATGAGCTGAGCAGTCATACAATTCTGATTACATGTCTGTAATGAAGAGCCACAATAGATCAGAGTTCGCGGTGGAAGGATCTGATACAGACCCACTCACTTTTAAACTTAACGTGTATAATAAAAAAACAAAATAATGCACAAGCTTTAGCAGCTTCAAAGACTAATCCATCAGCAGACATTAAAAAATCTCACCCCTTGATGATAAAAAAAAACCCAAACATCTTTTCACAAGCAATAAACTTCCGGAGGCTCAAGATACTATCAAAATTACATACGATTTAAAATTATCAATCTCAACTTCATAAGTTCAGCTATACTGTTTGGCCATCTGCCCATATAATAAGACTATGGTTGAAGGCAAAGACAGAAAAAAACGTGGATATGTAAAACTCTATCTAATATTTTCCTCCCAAGTATAAATTTACTCTTTCACCAAACCATTAAATTCAACCAGATATAAATGATAAACTACCAGCAATTGATGGTTTGCGTTGAGAAAAACGTTGAGATTCGGAGATAATTTCTTTACTTCAGATTGTAACTAAAAAACCTTCCCTAAAGGCTTCAGATAATGCATACATTAACAAAAATGAACTATAAAATATTGTTGAAGGACATTGTTACAAAATAATCAATCTTATTATACTTAAGAAATTCGGTTGAGCAAGTTTCTTAATTAAAAAACCTTTTTTTAAGTTGCTGCTACACCCCTTGTAAAACAAACTAATATTTTCTTCCTAAGTTTTTAAACTTACTCTCTCATTTTCCGGATTACTGGGTAATCCATCAAATTCCACCAGAAATTCAGTTTTGAGGCGACGGCTGGCTTCATGCTCGTTATTAGATCTCTCAGATAATAGGGAGTCCACTTCATCAATAAATATAATCGACGGTTGAAGTTCTCTAGCAATGGCAAACAGCGCCCGCACCATTTTTTCCCCATCGCCCACATATTTTGATGTCAGGCTGGCAGCACTGATTGAAAAAAATGTAGCCTGAAAACGATGATTTGGCTTCATAATTTATATAGCATTTGGAGGTAGTTTGTTAAATTCAAATGCAAGGAAAAATATGATTGCATCTAACATCTGTCTCATCCGATATTGATCTATTTAGTTTAATCCACTGATCTATATGAATAGATCAGTGGTTTAATTCCAAAAATTCCAATTAAATATCCACAGAACTGTAATAAAGGTTTTTCTTTAAAGAATTAAATCCGAACATTTTAGTATTATTAGAATTACTCTGCAAGACATACATAAAATTAAGGCAAATTATCTTTTAAGTGAATAAGCACTTCTATACACTAGAATATATATCCAATAGTATCTTAAAATGAATTATCATAATAATGACTGATTTATCTGTTTAAACAAGGTAAAATGATTGATTTTATATAAAGTTATATGTAGCAATTGTAAGTGGCTCTAAATGCATTATTACTACATTCCCGATAAAGTTTCCACTGATTTTCTTGCTAAGTGTAAACGATTTTAGTCACAGTTACATTAGAGGAGATAAATAAGGCTTTATTCGGCTCAGGTGTCTCTGATGTCCACAGCTCCCACGAGATTTTTTTTTTTGCGAGACTACTTCTTTTGAACGTCGGCACAAGTTTAGGGACACTATCCTAAGAGAAATAAGGCTAACAAATAGGATGACATTTCTGTTAAATATTTCTTGCGATTTTACAAAGAATTACCTGACATTCAGTTGCCACAGCTCTGGCTAGTAAAGTCTTGCCATTTCCTGGAGGACCGAATAACAAAAGACCCCTGGCAGGTGTTCTTAAACCAGTGAAAAGTTCAGGTCGCAAAGACGGGAGTATAACCATTTCTTGCAGAGCTTGTTTTGCTGTTTCTTGACCTACAATATCATCCCATAGAACTTGTGGTCCACCTTCCACGATTTCGTCCAGAATGCATTGGGCAAGCTTGGGATCAACGCCTTTTAAAGTAGGAGAACGACCTCTTACGCCTGGTTTGCTTGAAGGTCCTAAAAAGTATTTTTTTATGTGGACTTTAAATTATAATTGAAAATGCTACATATGTCTAAAATTGTATCTCTGTCCTTTAACACTTGCTGCTTAACTATTTTGTGCATGGAGTGTCAACTCAGTGTAACAGTTTTATATACAATACTGAAACAGAATTGTTGCATTCGATGTGCGTTTCGCGAACCATGTTTGTATCACTAGAAGACTAAAACTCAGTCAATGAATTATGCAAACATGGTTAGCAAAACTGGGGTCGAGTGCAAAAAATTTGTTATAGTGCATTTTGCCGTCCCAATTTAGTTAATTTTAAGAGAATCTTATATTAACCGATTAATCAAGCGCCCTACGATAATCTTGTGGTTTGGTAAAATTGGCTTCATTTTTGATACGAAGTTCCCCATGTCAATACTCAATACTGTTTATTTATGTGAATATACAACGGTCAGTCTTACATACGTCAGAAAAATTTTTAATTAAAAAACAAGTTAAAATACAAGTACACTCAAATATATAAAATCAACAAAATACACTTAAAATCTATGGTTTAAAAAATCATTAACACTATAAAATGCATTTTTCATTAAAACTTCCCTAGCTCTTACTTCAGACATATTTATCGGTAATGTTTTCAACTCATGAGGCAATTTATTAAAGAATTTAACTGCCCAGTACCCCGGCCCTGTTTGACACCTCCCTAGTCGCCAGAAAGCAGGAACCATGTTATCTCTGTGTCTTGTATTGTAGTCATGGATTTCCTGGTGACTCACATAAAGATCAACATTCCTTCTCAGATAGCGGAGATTCTCAAATATGTATTGGGAAGGAACATTGAGAACACCCAATTCAACAAATGCATGCCCGCAGTCTTGTCTGTAACACAGTCCAGCAATGATTCTTATGGCTTTGCGTTGCAATGCAAATACCCTGCATGTGTCAGTGGCATGTCCCCATATCAGAATAGAGTATGACAAGAGAGAATGAAAGACTGAGAAGTATGCAGCCCTCAGCACTATTCGAGATACACAGCATGCAAGGTTTCGAAGAAGAAATAAGTTTTTGCTTAGTTTATTGCAAGGAATATTAATATGTTCGCCCCAGTGCAACTTTGAATCAATTTGACCCCCAAGAACCTTACATCTTTTACCCCCTGATCAACCACATCTCTCATGGAAAAGATGACTTTATTTGTTTTATCTTGGTTAAGAACAAGCCTATTCTCCACAAACCACTTCTCAGCTCTCGCCATTGCTCTCGCAGCGCTCTCCAGGACTTCCGTTACCGTAGGTCCCACAATAGATACTGTCGTGTCATCAGCAAACAAAGTGTACGTTGCATGGGATCAACATTTGGAAGATCATTGATGTACATGAGAAATATAACTGGGCCTAACACGGATCCCTGAGGCACTCCAATATTTATGACACTCTCCGCTGACGACACACAGGTATGACTGAATGAGTTCCACACTGCAACCTGAGAAGCCATATTTTCTTAGTTTATCAAGAAGTATTTTGTGGTTAACACACTCAAATGCTTTACTCAGGTCACAGAATGTCACAGAGTTGAATTTCAAGTCCTGAAAAGCATCTACCATGTGAGAAACAAGAACCAAAATACCAGACACCGTGCTTCTATCCCTTCGGAAGCCAAATTGACAGTCCGAAAAGATACCCGTGGATTCAAAGAAGTTAGCAATTTGCATAGACAAACATTTTTCAACAATTTTTGAGATGATAGAGAGATAGGCCTGTAATTCTCAGGTAGGTCCTTATCACCTTTCTTAAAAATTGGGCATACTATAGCTTGCTTTACGATATCTGGAAAAGAGTTTTCCTTGATACAATAGTTTATTAATGTCCTTTTCAACAAGAATTACCATTGGCATAACAAAATCGTTTGGGTCGTTTCCAAGTTATGATTGTTTAAAATCAATCAGGTCCAGAAAAAATGGCAACAAAAATAGTTGTTCTAATTGATAATTTCACACACATACCAAAGACGCCAATTTATATACAAACATATAAATAGCATTAGCACCCTGATGCTCTTTTATACCACTGTATATACTAGTACCTACTTAAAATTGTTTCCACATTGACGTAACGACATTGGTATATATAAACATGTAATGAAGTCGAAAAAGTATAAACTGACACAAGAGGGTTTCAAAAATAAGAAACTTATTACACTATTTACATTTTACATGTTCAAAAAATTAACTCAAACTAAGGAACATTGGTAGTGCTGTGACTGATGTAAGGCCAAATCTGGCTGGGGACATTATAAATATTATTAAGTGTAAAACGACCCCAGAACTAATAACACTCACCTGCATTAATATTATTGCTATTATTAATCCGTCTAGCAGGAGACCCAACATTTCCCGGAATACTTAATTGTTTCTTAACCGCCGGAGGAGTAGATGAAACTTTATTAAAGGGACGTACAGGTTGAACTGGAGCAGATCTGGATCCCATCGATCTAGGAAGTGTTTGACTCTTGGAAAGGCTAGAATTGGCGGGACGTTTACCAGCAACCGTCAACTTTCTACCAGAGGCTAGAACCATATTAAATAAAAAATATCAACAGTTTATTTTAAGAATACAATTTTTCTTATATATAAATATATATAAGCATATTTTACCTTCATGATTATAGTACTTTTAATACATATTTGGAATAACTCCATTCCTATTTATCAATCATTAATCAGGTGAAACAAAAAATTACCAACAAAAATTAACGTCGATTACTAATTAGATGCTACGTCAAAAGTTAGATGTCTGTTAATGTCATTAAGTAACGCAAAAATACACCAACAAAATGCGATATTCCGATGAATCCAAGAAACTTCTAGTAAGTTAGTTTTAGAATGATTTAGGATCTCGATTTAAGGAAATTTAAAAAGCGTCCAAAGCACTAAAATACAAATACAAATAGTTTATTGGTGTCAAAATACATACAGCATTTACACAAGTCAACATAAGTATCCAAGACTAAAGTTAACAAGACATTCTTACCAGTTGGTGCAACATAAAATTCGTTAATATACATAATTTAAATTCATAAGTGTAAAGATAAAAGACACAAAAAAAAATGTATATCAAAACAGAACACTTAATAAAACAGGAATACTGAATAAAACAAACCTGATACATTAAAATTGATAGTTTAGGAACTCTGTGTAATCGTAAAATCCCTGACTGGAGAGAAATCTTTTCAACTCATTTTTCAATTGCTTCTCTGGCAAGATCCTAAAGGAATCTGGTAACTTATTAAAGAAGTGGATCGAGAAACAGCTGGGGCCATCCCTGCACCTTTCCAGGCGGTGGTAATTTGGCACTAGATTGTATCTATTAAGAGTGTTATAATCATGGATATTAATATGTGCCTGATAGTTATCGATGTTACGTCTTAAGTATAGAAGACTCTCATAAATAAACAAACATGGAACAGTCATAATATGATGGTCTACGAAAGCCCGCCTACAGTCCTCTCTATATGACAATCCCGCCAGCACACGAATTGCCCGCCTTTGGAGGCGAAAGACTTGCCCCGCTCCAGCACTGTGGCCCCATACAATAATAGCATAGGAGTTGTGGCTATGTACCAAAGAAAAGTACGTTTGTTTCAACACAGATTGGGACACACACTTTGCTAGATTACAAAGTAGCAATGTATTCGAGGCAAGCTTATTGCACAGGGCATCAGTATGGGCATCCCAACGAAGTCCACGATCAAGATGAACGCCTAGAAACCTCGCACTGGTAACCCCATCACCATCTGGAATAGCACGAGTA
The DNA here is from genome assembly GCA_016904865.1 of Pissodes strobi. Lineage (NCBI taxonomy): Eukaryota > Metazoa > Arthropoda > Insecta > Coleoptera > Curculionidae > Pissodes > Pissodes strobi. The sequence continues at coordinate 258,202 of MU182193.1, forward strand.
GTAAATATTAGGGTTTGGGTTTTGGAAGCATTAAGAAATAGACGGTTAGTGGTAAACCATTTTTTAGCCACCGAAAGTGCATCGCATGCACGCTCCATAGCCCGATCCAGATCTCCATCATAGCAGGAAATTGTGGTGTCATCAGCAAACAGGGTGTAATGAGCCTCTGGATCAATTTGAGGGAGATCATTTATATATAATAGGAACAATATAGGGCCCAGAACAGACCCCTGCGGTACCCCAATATGGATTTCCCTTTCCACTGATTTCACCCCATTAACCTGCACCATCTGGCGTCGACCAGTTAGATAACTTTCAATCAAGGAGATGCTGGGATGGTCGAAACTATATTTTCTTAGTTTGGACAGGATTATTCCATGCGATACACAATCGAAGGCTTTACTCAAGTCGCAGAAGCTGCTTACCAGAAACCCACGTTCCTCAAAGGCCTCGTGGATTGTTGATACTAATTCCAGAATTCCCAGAGCCATATTAAGTTTTTTCCGGAAGCCGAACTGCTGTTCAGAGAATAGTTGCTTAGCCTCCAAGAATTGTGTGATACGAGAAGCCATACATTTTTCAACAATTTTCGAAAAGATGGGTAACAACGAGATCGGTCTATAGTTGGAAATATCATTGTTATCACCTCTCTTGAATATTGGAATTACTGTTGCTTGTTTTAAAATGACAGGGAAAATGTTTTCTTTGATACTATAATTTATGAGCTTGGTCAGAGGCGAAACTATAAGATTTTTAATACTCTTCAGCAGCTCCACGGTCAGTCCGAAAGGGTCTTTACTTTTTTTATTTTTTAGTTGAGTAATAACATCCCTGACCTCAATATAAGTAACTTGGGTAAAAGTAAAGGCGTCATGTGAAAAGGTGGGAATATTGACAGTTGGATCAGTCTCATTCACGAGGATTTGCCTTTGCAAGTCTTGTGCAATATTTACAAAAAAGTTGTTAAAGTCATCTGGAGGGATGTCTGATGAAGCTTCCTTTTTGGGAACATGTCTAAATTCGTTTATAATTTGCCACATGGTTTTGATGGGATTAGGAGAGTTCGGAATTAAACGGTCATTTGCCGCTTTCTTGGCGAGCTGTATTGCTCTCTTATATGCAGACTGTTGTGTTTTAATAAAGTGACTTAAATCATAACTCGGGCAATGAGAATTCAATTCCCTCAAGAAAAGTAAGGTTTCACGCATCTGTCGAAGACCCTCATTGAACCATATAGAAGTAGTAGACAAAACTAAATATCTGGGTTTTATTGTAGATAATCATCTAACTTTTAAGGATCATGCATTGTATATAATTGACAAAATTACTAAAAACGTTAATTTTTTATCGCGAGTGACCATTCTTGTCACGATGGTCAAGGGTTGCTGTCTTCAATACATTGGTTCTACCACATCTTGTTTTTAGTTCATCTTTTACCCACTTGTATTTATTGAACATAATACTTTTCCCATGTATATTTATAAGTCATGCTTTGTCAATGAAAATTTGTATTTTTTGGACAATTAAAGCACTTTTGAATTTGAATTGAAATTTGAATATACTTTATCTTGCCAATAAGAATGAATTGAATAGGTTGCAAAAACTGCAAAATAGATGTATGAGAATAATATTGGCTTCAAAAAGAGATACACCCATAAAAAATATGCAAAGGGAACTAAACTGGCTATCGGTTGAAGGGTTTTTACAATATCAGATATTAATACTTGTCTATAAAATAAAGAATGGTTTAACACCCAACTACTTGACAGAAAAACTTGTTACAAATGAAACTATACATACATACCCAACAAGAAATAAACACAATTTTTATATAACAACAAGGAATAAAGCAAGTACTGAGAAAGCAGTATTCCACAAAGGATTGATTGTGTTTAATTCTTTACCTGATCATATCAAGAATATTTCCAAATTGAATTTATTCAAAGCAAAATTGAAAAAACACTTAATAGGGGAATGATGCCATAAGTAAATGTCTGTAGCAGGAATATATTGCAATGATGGTTGATTTATGTTGCATTTGGCCAACTAGGTTTAGGCATAAGATTAACTTAAATATTTTTTGTTTGTATCTTGGAGAAATTGTATAGAATGTATATTAGCCAAGTGCTAAATAAAGAATTATTATTATTATACTGAAGTGTGATTTTGGTTTTTACGTTTATAAAGCTGTTTATAGGAAATGAAGCATTAAAAGCTAAGTTCCACAAAGCATATTATACAACTTACAAGAGCCAAACAGTGAAACAGATTTTGAATTTATAAAGAATATGTCTGGAAATGTTTCCCAGAGCAAAATTCGAATTAGGAAGAATAGTCTGCATTGTTTAAGGGCAGTAATTTACAAAATGTATGCCTGAAAGGAACATATTACTTTAGAAACTATTTATCGGTAGCTTATTAAACAATCACCAGAAATTAAGATCTCAAAAATTTCTTTATATTTGGGAATTAAGAAAAGGGGCTTTAGCTTCAAAAAGCAGGCCGGAAGCAAGCATTTATTGGAAATGCCTGGAATCAGAATTTTATTTTTAATATAAATTTAAAGCTGCTAAAAAAGAGAACATATATAAACCGGTTTTTCTGGATGAGACATGAGTTAGTTTAGGTTGGTAGTAAATACAGTAAATTTTAAAACACTGGAAGGGAGATACGTTACGTTATTCTTATACATTTTGAGAAGTGGTTTAAAGATCAACTTATTGCAAACTCAGAAGTAACATCCTTATTTATACTGGACATCGCAACTTCCGAGAAAAAGCTTGAGCAAAAAAACCTCTCTTAGAATGGCTTAGAAAGAATATTCCCATTTTAAATAATCTTTTAAAAGATGCTGTTTGGAATAAACAGTGCCGAAAAAAATTATTATTTGGATAAATACGCTGCGGAACTTGGTCATTGTGTGCTCAGGCTACCACCCTATCATTGTCATTTTAATGCCATCAAAATAGTGTGGTCACAGACTAAAAGACGTTACGAGGAAGTTATTGTTAAAGTTAAAACCACAGGGTCACCTGCTGACGTTATAAATGTATGGAATAACGCAGTAGAAAATGTACTGCAACAGCACTGGTAAAATTAGATAAACCACACGAAGAAAATTATTTCTGAGGCATGGGAGGTAGGAAATAAATTGGACTTGTGAAACATCGAACCAATGGTGTCAAATGAATCCGACAAAGAACTATCTTTTTCATATAGTTTAAGACCAATAAACCCATGTTTCTAAAAAGATGGCAATGTGCTTCTGAATTATAAAATATAATATACTTAGTTAAATATTATTATCACATAACACCATATAAATTCATATGTTTAAAGATTCTAAACAGTTCGATCATTCCTTTAATGTTCTCTTAAAAGCTGTTTTTTTTTTTAGTGCAGTGGTTAAATCACTTGTTATCTCTTACCAAACCACTGCAGAGTGAAAGGACTGCCTGGCCGAGGCAGGAGTTTCTTGGGCGTGGGAGGCACATCTCCAAGAGGAAAACTCATTGCCCATATAGCCAAGTGCTTGGCACATGTGCCGTGCCAGTACTGTCTACATGGAATATCAAGTTACTTCCACCCACCAATATGCTAAGAATAAAGGGTTACATGTCACCCATTTGACTTGACAAGTTCATAACCTGATTTTACTTGTGTGTTCAAGAAGTTACATACATTAATCCACTAAAATGATGGGTACTTCCAAATAGGCATTAAAAATATTATATATGTTCATAATGCAGATCTATTAAAATAATGTTAAACTTGGTGTTAAAAATACTGAATGTTAATGCATAATATAGTTCAGGCAGTAATTAGTAGATCCTATAAAATAGAAGTAGGGAAAAATCTGTCAAACAAAAAATAAATTAAAATACCTGAGGGTTTGAAAACATTTACTTTGAGGGTAGGAATATTGCTAAATTTAGGAGTGTCTTTAGATTCAGTCACCATCTCCAGTCTCCTTAGGTTGTCCAGATTTTCTATAAATAAGAACTAACTTAAAATAAAAAAAAAAATAAAAGTTCATGTCACCTAGTAGACATTATTGATTCAATGCCAAGAACTTTAAATACATATTTCAAGCGGGTAAATATAATGAAGTATGAATCTATGTAGGTAATTACCTAAAAACTGTAGTCGATCTTTGGCCATTGCTAAATTTGTTTTCATCTTTTCATGTAGTCTCTGTGCTCTCTCCCATACTTCTCCTCGACCACCCCAACATTGAACTGCAATGCCCAATTCAAGTTCTGTGATTCCTTTTCGATAGAGATCAATTGCCAAATCCTTTTGACCTTAAACATAATTTCAATCCTAACCATTAAAATAATTATGATTAAGCAAAATACTAACCTTCATTTTCTTCGTCGATTTTTAAAGCTTTTGAAATGTATTCAAAGGCCCTTCTGTGATGGTGTTTCTGCTTAGCCAAAAGAGGATCACCAGGACCTGGACCAGTTCTAATTTGGGACATTTCTGAAATTTCCTCTACTAAAATACAACTGCTATTTTCAGTTTCGTCACTATTAACTTGCTCATGACGAGTGCGGACGAAATAATTCGATGATCGACAATAGAGAAATCGTAGAACCACAAAAATTTGATACAACAAAGAGCGCAGAATTGTAAATAGAAAAATTATAGGAAAAGAAACTATATACAAATTTCGTTTGTGAACGGAACCTCGAGAATGGGACGTAAATATCACATTGTGTGATGCATTTGCATCTGGGTCACTTTTTCTTGATTTCTTACTAGGCGATTTACCACTTTGATTTTTCCGTACCATTCGAAGGCCATGCTAGTTGACCAAATAACGATTTAGAATGTCCTTTTCTCCTTTTCCTAGATAGAGATTAGTGATTTACCCAAGCGTCTAGGGTCAGAGCTAAATTTTCGATGCGAAACCGTGCATGCGCAATGGCAAAACAAGAATAGTAGGTATTATTATAGCTTTGCATGGCCCTCTGCTCGCTTCGCTCGCAGCGGGGGCGCAATCAAACTAACTAAAACTAATCCAAGGCTAACCCAAAATTAAGAAAAAAAAGTGAATTAATAAAAAAACAAACATAACCTTAAAAAAAATGGAAACAAAACAGCTGTCGCGACCGACGGGAATTGAACCCGCATCGCAGAAATGACAAGCTGAACTTCTACCTACTACACGACCGAGGCGTTGAAAAAATTTCGCTAAATCGTATACATAGATAATTCCAATATTTCGGCTATACCACGGTATAAATAAGTATACGGTAGGTTCATTGGAGACAAATTTTAAATTTCTGAGTGAATCTGCTCGATATTATTTGTACTCTGGCCATACTTTGCATGCACGGTTTTGCATCAAAAATTTAGCTCGGGCCCTAGACGTTTCTGGGATTTACGCAGTGTTGTCAGTTGAGGATTTATAACTACATATACATAGCACCATTTAGCCATTGTCTTTTCCCTATATAAACAAAGATTTAGCACATAGCTGAAAATAGTTCAGTATCAAAATGATTGTACAAATTTGTTAAAATGTCTTACATTTGTGCTAGACGTGTCGATGCAGATGCAGAAATTGGTGTTTCCTTCAAGACCTTAGGAACTAGCGTTTTTTGCGACAAATCGCTGCGAATTGCAAACGGCAACACTGAACAGTGGACGTAAATCGCTTACGATTCGCCGATCCTCTTTCCACCCTTCTCCATTGTTTCTACTGGATTATTGAATAAGCGTCTGGGTGCACGGGAATGGATTTCATTATTCATTGCCATATTGCGATACGTCACGCATGGGCATGCGTAATGCGTGTAAAGCTGTTGGCACGCAAAGCTTTTAATCTTTGGTCAATTGCTTCCAGGGCCTGGTGGTCCCCTAACCCAGACTCTTATATTATTGGCATATTATATATAAATTATAAATTTATATGATTATTGGCTTCCTACTACCTTCAAAGACAATTTACAATTACAATTTATTAACACTCTTCTCCATTTAGATTTGTCCTGTCTTGTTAACTCTCTTACAAGGGGGTGGAATGGCGGCACTGCTACGAGCATGTAGTATTAAATATATGGCTACGAGACAATTTGCAAGCACGCCCCTCTACCGGCGCTTAGTTAGAGGCAGGGTGACCCTCCTGCGTAATTTACAAACAGTTGCAGTGTGAGGGACTATTTGGCAGGAACCTCCCGGGTCCCTGGAAATTCCCGACTTTTGAACAAATATAAGCTAATGCACTGCACGACTGAGTTCTTATGCGATGATTCGCACACTTCGCAACAGAATAATCAGCGATCATCAATACGGCTTTCGCAAAGAGAGATCGACAGGAGATACATTGGCGATACACCTAAACACGGTATGTCAGCTTTCCGAAAAATTACAGTTCGTATACTACGTCACGTGTGGAATTTATATGTAAAATACGGGGAAAATCTGCAACACACCTGATGTCACGCTGTAATTTTTCGAAAGGCTGACATACCGTGTTTAGGTGTATCGTGCATTGCAGAGAGAAATTAATATTATTGATTTCTCTCTGGTGCATTGGCGTATGTCACTCATATATGGAGTAGGGCATTTGACAACTACGGAGAGTGTCGAGCGATTGCGTTGGATATTTCGAATGCATTCGACAGAGTTTGGCATGACGGATTGCTCAACAAACCAGCGTTCTTCGGACTGCCAGCCTCTCTCTGCAGCTGGCTTGCCAGTTTCCTTAAGAACCGATCTCTGCCCGTTGGACACATCTCATGCCGGGCATACACATTTGGCCAAGTTTGGCAAACCTCGGCCAACACGAATGTGTGTGTGGCCTGTTTGTCGGGGTTTGCCGCGGCTTGTCAAAGTTTGGCGGTGTTCGCTTCGTTGTCAGTAAATAGCGACAAATCAAAGGGATTCGAGCAAGTTTTTGCTCCACCCACAAACATTTTGGCGATACGTCCATTGTGTGGTTGCCATAATTGTACACAAATGATTCGCCAAATGTTTCGACGAATGTTTCGGCAAATATATTGGCCAATGTGTATGTCCGGCATCAGACACATTCACCATTAACGCGGGCGTGCCTCAGGGCGCAACACTTTCACCAACTCTGTTCCTCATCTATATTAATGACCTGCTGACGAAACGAATAATCCTAGTTTACAGTTCTGCAGATGACAGTACCCTTGTCTCCCAATTTAGATCAGAAAAACCTCTACCAGCGACTGATACTTATCACGACAGACAGGGGCAGATTACAGCAATTAATCAAGACCTGGAGAAAGTTCAAACTAGAGGTGGGTAGCTCGCGAGTGAGTTAACTCGAAGAGTCAACTCGTTTAAGGTAGTCACTGAGCTGCTCGACTCGTTATTATTTGCGTGACTCTCAACTCTTTTGTATGTTCGTGTTTGGACCGACCGACGCGACGGGTCAGGTAGAGAAAGGCCGGGAGTCGACTCGGTGTTTTGACTCCCTCGTCTTGTTTTTATTTGCATGACTCTCGACTCTTTCGTGTTTGAACGTTTGGACCGACCGAGACGACGGGCCAGGTAGAGATAGGCCGGGAGTCGACTCGGTGTTTTGGCTCCCTCGACTCGTTTTTATTTCCATGACTCTCGACTCTTTCGTGTGTTCGTGTTTGGACCGACCGACGTAAAGGGTCAGATAGAGATAGACTGATAGTCGACTTGGTGTTTTGGCTCCCAAATATGATTTGGGTCATGGGATCATGAGATTCGTGCCCACCATTAGATTAGATTTTTCAAATTTTATCGATTAGGAATAATAGATACATGAAAGTTAGTTTTTGATATTGGTATGAAGTATAGATATAAATATAAATAAAACATGCGATTGAAGAATATTCGTGTCGTCTTGATTGATGTTCTTGTGCCTGTTTCATTTCGTAATCGCTTAAGTAGATAAATAACCCTTTTCCACACTTGATGGGAATAATGCTGGATTATATTAATCAATTGAGGCGAATATCTACCAGAGAAACGACTTTATTTGTGATAAAAACAAAGTAATATTTTCTCTTACAGAGAAAATAAGAATTAAACCAACAAAATATAAATAATATAAATTAAAACAGAACAGTTATAATCAAATAACTCATTAACAGAAGGAATCAAATCGAATAGAAAATAACCAAATGACCAAATACCTATTATCTAGATCTAAAAAATCAGAATATTCTTTTATTCCAAATTCAAGTGAAAGAGCGCGCTTTCGCTGTACAACTCATGCGTAAATCCATTATCTTAGCTTGACGAAAGACGTTTAAATTCTGAAACCTTTCGACTCTTTTTGAGTCCACTCTCCGAGTTAACTCTATAATAAGAGTCTGAGTTAATGAGTTAACTCACTGGATAGAGTCACATTGCCCAACCCTAGTTCAAACTTGAGGCGACAGAAATTTGGTCCAGTTCAATGCAGCAAAGGCCCAAGCAGCCATGTTTACCAAGAGAGCCAATACGGCGGGCCCTGACATCATTATGGCAGGATCGACCATTCCTTCATCCTCGTCAATCGAACTACTGGGTGTCTCGGTCAACAGCAATATGTCCTAGCATGATCACGTTGCTAACATTGCAAAATCAGCCTCCCAGAAGCTTGGTGCGCTATTTCGCAGCAAAAAATTGTATACACCGCAGCAGTTGCTCTTGCTCTACAAAACGCAAATAAGACCGTGCTTAGAATATTGCTCGGGCTGCCGTACCAAAGCACATCCTAAAGCTGCTGGATTCCATTCAGAAGAGAGCTGTGCGTCTCATCGGCGACCCGGAGTTGACCCGAAATCTGTATAGTCTGGAACACCGAAGACATGTGGTCGAGATGTCCCTATTTTACAGATACTTTCACGGCAGATGTTCCCAGGATTTGGCCCGCCTCATCCCGCCCCTGGCAACGCCTGTCAGACAGCCACGACAGACGGTAAGAGCGCACCAGTTCGTCGTACAACTGGAGGCACTTAGAACAGTGCTAACCCAAGCTAAATCTATTTAAGAACCGTCTCAATCAACATCTTCGCACACACATCGCTCGTCGAGCGCCATAGGATCTCCCTTTAGTGTGTGCAACTGCCATAACCTTCCAGCCGGCACGACTTCACCGAAGGATTAGAATACGTTGTCTAAGCCATAGAAAAAGGTTATAGGGGGAAGGGGGAGTCTAAGCTAAAAGCTTCCACTACCCGTGCCGAACTCTGTCCTTCGACGGCAGGACCGGAAGTGCACCAGCGTCTTCAGACAGCTATCTGTTTTGAACTTTTCTGGTCACCCTCGGCTACGTTGGCCAAATGTCGGCAATAATTAAGTTATTTCGCATGGCCCTCCGCTCGCTCCGAGGCGCAACCAAACAAAACTAACCCTAGGCAAACCCAAAATCAATAAAAAAACGTTTTACAAACATAACCTTAAAAAGAATTAAAAACATAGCTTGGCGCTGACAGGGATCGAACCAACAACCTTCGCATTACAAACACACTATCTAACCACCGACCTACCAGACCGACGAACGCAATCCAGTGTACCGCGAAGACATGAGTATAATTCTGCCGATTCGGTCAACGCCGGGTCGCGTCGTGAAAAGTCGCTAGAAAAGTTGACCTCAGACCGCTGTCGGAAGACGCTACTCGGAAGTGCATTTCGTTTTATACACACATACAAATATCTTTTGGAGGGGCACACTCTAGGTCCTTGGAAATTATAGCAAACCTTTTCTGTTCTCTTTTCCTTTTCACGGCACATGCAATTTGCAGGTCTCACCGATTCCAAGACCGGCGACTGTCGGATCTTCACCGACCGACATCCGCCCGAAGCGCTTCAACAATGACGAAATTACTAAGCGCTACTCTGGTATTTCACCTTAATTCACGATCGAAACGGCAGTAAGATATAAGAGTGTCTCGCGAGAGCTTTACCGTGGCTGCCGTCAAGGTCGTATGTTACAAATGCATACTAACGCCATCTAGTGTAGGTGGCGCTCAGTCGAGCGATTCATTCGCGCCTTAGATTAGGAACTCTCTTTCCTTGTCTAGATTAGCGCTATGTCTTGATTATGACGTGATGTAATCATTTTGCAGCATGAGCCACGGCCACCTATACCCGTGCATGAGCCGTCGTGGTCTAGAGCAACGACGTCTAACCCAAGAATTCGTTGGTCTAGAGGTTTAGATGGTTAGGTCTCAATTATGTGGCTATCGGCGGCGGCTCGTGTTCAAACCCCATTGTTTTTTTTTAAATTTTTTTTTACGGTTGTTTCTAAACAGTTTTTTCTTGATTTTGGGTATGTCTTGGGTTACGTTTGGGTTAGCACCTGGTTAGTTTCTTTTTCTTGAGCCCCCGTAGCGAGCGGAGGGCCATGCGAAAAGTGAAATTGCGCATGCCCGAAATACGAGAATCCATGAAAAAATAGAATTTGGCTTCACTAACATCAAAGGTGCCGGCTCAGAGTTGTATAACTGATTCGGAGACGGTATAAACTCTGATATATATACAGCAGCCTGCATGTGTTTCCGCGAATGCATTCACAAAGAATCCCCTTCTTTGAATGAATTTGATGTCTGTATCCGCATTTGTAACATTCGACCTTGACAGCAGCCACACTCAGTTATGTCTGGCGACTATCCCATAACTCTCAGCAGTCAGCTGTTTTCATGTACTTCGTGATGTAACAAATCGTTTGTATGCCTCTGATGGTCTAGAGGTTTGCATCGTTAGCCTTCACTTCGGCAACGCGAGTTCAAACCCCATCGGTTTCTTTTTATTTTTTTTAAGGTTATATTTCTAAACAGTTTTTTTTTTTGATTTTGAGTATGTGTTGGGTTAGTTTGGGTTAGCACCTGGTTAGTTTCCTTTTCTTGAGCCCCCGTAGCGAGCGGAGGGTCTGCAAAAAGTGAATTTAGGCATGGTGCTGAGAGTTATGGGATAGTCTCCAGACGTAAGTGCCACACTCCTGCCACAGTAAAGCTCTCGCGAGACACTCGTTTATTACTAGCACGTAAACCCAAACCCCGCCCGTCAATAGTTTGACGTTTAATGCGATGTTGCCAAGATTTACGAGAGGTTAAATAACTTAGACAAGGAAAGAGAGTTAAATAACAAGTTGCGATCCGTCAGCCGGGGTATTATTATGGCTTTGCATGGCCCTCCGCTCGCTTCGGGGCTCAACAAAAGGAAACTAACCAAGTGCCAACCCAAGCCATACCCAAAAAACTAACTAATCCAAAAATAATAAATAAAAAAAGTCTTGCGTGAGGCCGGGATCGAACCACTAACCTTGGTATTTTAAGCGGGAGCCATACCGCACGAGCCACGATATTTCACTTCACGCGTGGCGCAACCAAACAAAACTAACCCAAAGCAATGCCCAAAATCAAGAAAAAAAAACTAAACCCTACACGCAGAAATAAATGTTTTTTCAATAAAACGTTTTTTTTTTTTTTAAGTTTAGTAGTATTCTGTTAGGATTTTCGGTTTGCAGCAGCCCGGTGTTGTTCTAATATTTCACTTCACGCGTGACGCAACTAAGCAAAACTAACCCAAGGCAATGCCCAAAATCAAGAAAAAGAACTGAAAAATATATAGAATAGTACGTACGCATGGGTGAAGGCTCAAAATTGCGGTAGGTAGACGCGAATATTTAGTAGGACGATTGACAAAGAGTTGGCAACACTGAGGCGCAGAGTTAAAACTAGCCCTCCTTAGTTAAAATAAAAAGAGTAACTAGGAGTAGGAGTGGGACAGAGATAACATGAACTTATGTTTTTTTAAAACATATCGTCAGTGAGAGACAGAATTTGTCTTTGATTCCATTAAATATTTTATTATTCCTATTAGTTTATGGTTCTTTCTCAACTTTCTCTGTATATTGATAAGCTCTATGTCAATTCAAAATTAAAGTCGTCTCCTATGAATTCTCAGTCAAAACAAGATTTGGCTGAAGTCGATTTGAATAGGATATTGGTTATTGTATCAATCAAGCACTAAAATACGAATATGGACTTAGTCAATACAGTTCATCAAGTAAGTTTTATTATGAAATTATGATCCAGTGAGCTAGGTGTATATTTAACTGTATAAGGCTTTTAAATAAATGGTCTAAAAATTCATTTTTTAGGATGACCTCCAGTGTCTCTTCTCTGAAGGTATTCAAATCTGGGGTACCACTCACGAAGTTTTAGAGGAACAAGCTCTGAAAGAATTAGAAATATTTGTTGAAGAAAATCATGGGAATCGAGATGACAAAGCTACACATTCGGCTATTGGCACTGAACCACAAAGTGACAATGACACCTTGAATTATGATAAATATTTTAGAAATCTACAATGCAAAGAAAATAAAAATATAACCTGTGATGGACAGCCAACTGTAAATTCCTTGAATAATGTGGTGTCTGAAGATCTAGACTTCAATGAATGTAACGTAAAACCCTCTACTTCAGCAGCTACAAAATTACCTACAAATACAACAGGCCATGTAAGTAACTATCAGGAGAATAGTTTGTATGAATATTATGAGGATGACGATGAGCCTAATGATACTGGCAGTGATTATGTTCCTAGTGAATGTGAATTATCAGATGAAGACTGTAAGCCAAAAACCTCTCTTCGAATAAATAAAAAGAGCCCTAAAAGAAAAGCAAAGAACACTGGCAATTTGACAATTAATTTATTAAAGGTATCTGATGATGCTTTAGAGAATAATTACAAAGCTAGACTTGATAGATATTATGAAAGGCTCGAAAAAGAGCTTCAAACTTTAGGATTGCAAACTGAAGGAGAAAAGGAATACAAGAAACTGAAAGGAGGTCTAAAAGTTCCCAAAAATGTTTGGGATAAACTTTATGACTATCAGAAGGAAGGTGTTTACTGGTTATGGGAACTTCATCAAAGATCTAGTGGAGGCTTATTAGGTGATGAAATGGGGTTAGGAAAAACGGTTCAAATGATAGTGTTTTTACATGCCCTACAGTACAGTAGGTACGTGTCACAGCATTGCAGATTTGTAGGAGTTGGACCTACAATAATAGTTTGTCCAGCCACAGTAATAAATCAGTGGGTGAAACATTTCCATGAATGGGCTCCAGAGTTTCGAGTGGTAATATTACACCAGTCTGGTAGTCATCAGGGACGCAAGTCAAACTTAATCGATGAGGTCAACAAAAGTAAAGGAATTATAGTAACTACATATGCTGGCATATTAAAATATAAAGGTAATCTTTGTGAATATAATTGGCAGTACCTTATATTAGATGAAGGTCACAAAATTAGAAACCCCACTGCCAAGGTAACGATTGCCGTAAAGGAAATTAGGACCCCCCACAGAATTATGTTAACAGGCAGTCCAATGCAAAATAATCTCACGGAACTCTGGAGTCTGTTTGATTTTACTAATCCTGGAATGTTAGGGAATTTGGCTATATTTACAGAACATTTTGCAAACCCTATATTACAGGGAGGTTTTGTAAATGCAAGCCCTATGCAGGAGGCTACTTCACTTTCAGTAGCATCCACTTTAAAAAATGTAATTTCTCCATTTTTGTTAAGAAGAATGAAAAATGAAGTTAGTGAACATATTCAGTTACCACACAAGAGTGAACAAGTGCTATTTTGCTCACTAACAGATCAACAAAGGGATATATATAAAGATTATCTTATGAGTGAGCAAGTCAACAATATATTGGGAAGAGGAATTAAGACTTGGAGAAGTGATAATTTTATGAAGGCAAATATGCTAAAGGCAATAACAGCGCTTAGGAAAATTTGCAATCACCCTGATCTATTTTTGTATGATGAAGAACCTATACAATCTGCTGAAATTCCAACTGAAGAAAAATATGGATATTATAAAAGATCAGGAAAATTGGTTGTTGTATCAGCTTTGTTAAAGATATGGAAAAAGCAAGGACATAGAGCATTACTATTTTCGCAAGGAAGATTAATGATGAAACTATTTGATAACTTCTTGGAACATCAAGGGTATAAGTTTTTGAAAATGGATGGAAGTACTAGCATAAGTTCTAGACAGGTCTTAATAGATAAGTTTAATAAAGATACAAGTTATCATGTATTCCTGTTAACAACTAGAGTTGGCGGACTAGGTGTAAATCTAACAGGAGCTAACAGAGTTATTATCTATGATCCAGATTGGAACCCCGCAACTGATGCTCAAGCAAAAGAGCGTGCATGGCGAATTGGCCAAGAAAAGACAGTTACAGTGTACAGACTACTTTGCGCCGGCACAGTAGAGGAGAAGATGTATCAAAGGCAAGTATGGAAACAATTACTCAGTAATAAAGTGTTAATTGATCCAACTACCAACAAATTTTTTAAATCTTCTGACCTTTTTGACCTATTCTCTTTACCTGAGTCATCTCAAGCCAAACCAGAAACTACAAATATTTTCCGAGAATCAAGAGTGAAAATACAGAAAAAAATGAAAGATAAAAAGAAAGTAAAGAAGAAACATTGCACTGTCCCTTCAACAAATTCTGATATAATAGCAGAAAAAGTTGAGTTTTCAGCTGACAAAATACAAGCTATGAAAGACTTGGCACAACAAATTGCAAAAAGCATGTCAAATAAAACAAGTAAAGAGCCACAATCTTTGGCAAATCCAATGAAAGATGATTCATTTCAAAAAGAATTAAAGGAAGAAAGAAACAGGAAGCTGAAAAGAAAACAAAGATTAAAACAACTTACACCACAGGAATTATTGGAATATAACAAATGTAAGGCTGCATATCATGAAGATGACAAAATAAACAAGATTGATAATAAAATAACTAAGGGAAGCTTTGACCAAGCTCTAGAACAAAGTTCTAAAACGGCGACCATCTATCGCAAATCAACAAGTAGACATTTGCAAAAATCTGACTTAAATGAGTTAATTACCAGCACGTCCAATAGTAACACTAGCATTGAAGTAACAGCAAAGGTTAGTAGTGACAACTCAAAGTCTAAAAAACGCAAAAAACATAAAGAATCTTCTATCGATACATCAGGAAAAATTGATGGTGAAGATGTTGAAGGTCTTGTAAAATGCGAAACTAAAAAAATCTCGAAACGCACCAAAATATCTAATGAAGTCCAAGATAATTCTATCCTAGAACATTTATTCTCAAAGAAAGGAGTGTCCGGGGCACTTGAACATGAATCGGTATTAAATGGAGGGAAGAAACAGCAAAGCTTAAAGGTCAGAACATATGCTGAAGAAAAAGCTTTAAAATCTCTAGATGCATTGAAAAAATCTAAATTAGAGCAGTGGAAATGGTAATGATAAATGCACCCTTAATTTATGTGTCTCGAAAAAACAACTTGGAGTATAAAACGTAATTCTAATTATTTTTAAATTGCAAGTATTTTTGTAAATATGGTGTACCTAATTATTTTTTAGTTTTAAGGGGAATTAAGTGCTGTATTTTTATTTCCAATTCAATCTTTCCCATTTATAAAAATCAAATGCTAGCTCTTATTTGTATATAAAAAAATTAATCATAGTTTTTTATAGAACACGTTTTTAATTTAATACTAAACATACTTTGTGGGTCTAGTGTTAATAGATTCTGTCAAAACACTTTTAAACTTTGTTTATTCTCCCATAATAATCTCAATATTTCAACAAATAGGAAAATATATAGATAAAATACTCTTAAAAAACTATTTACATTTTATTAAAAACATGTCCTTAATATTTCTATTTAGTCTTGGTTTGTGAAGTTTTTTTCAATATTTTATACGTGTTTTTTGAAAGGATATAGCTAAGAGCAGCTGCTACTGTTGTTCCAGCTGTAACATACCTAAAACACAAAATTAACTATTGATAAACTAATAGCACCATTTCATAATTTTAAGTAAAACCTTTCATTCAAATAAATTTCATCTCGGTAAGTTAATATAGAAATTTTTGTATTCAAGTATTTTTTATTATTTGATTGATTCCAAATATGTTGACTATTGTATACCTAATCACAATTTAAGTTTAAGATAATTTTAGATCTTCAACAATTCTGAATACGTATATAGTCCAGATCTGTCATTGTCCAGGAAATTAAAAATGTTTCCTATGATTTCATTAACATATTACTTACCATAACCCATGCAAAGCTGGATGGTTTATAAAACCAAAGACAGGCGCTGCTAATGTAGTGCCCACTAACAATAATTGTATGGCAGTATTTACTTTACTTATGAAGGTAGGAGCTAATTGAGCAGTGGCATGTGTTGCATCAAAATACCTAACCAATGTTCTCTAAAAGTGTAAATTCTTAAAATATTTTGTAGATATTATAACAAGAACATCAACCAGATTATGGCATTAATTACTTACTGGTGGTGGCAATGACTTGTATCTTATAATAAAACCAGCAATGACTAGCACGAGATCTCTTGTAATAATTAACCCTGTTAATAGTACTGGAATCAGATCTGCATATGTTAATGTCACAAATAATGTCGCTATCAGAATTTTGTCAGCCATAGGATCTAAAAAACTGCCCATTTTTGAAGACTGACTTTCCCATGTTCTGGCAATCCATCCATCCAGCTAAAAATGTTAAACTTAAGTCTCCCATACTTTGGCTGGTTCATTTAGCAGTTCCCTCAGCAGATTTGTTTTTTTTTCAAACCAATGTAATTCTATTCTTATTTGTATTATACCATCGAGCTAAACTTTGAATAAATAAATTGTCATGCTGCATGCCACATCACAAGTTCTTATTATAGAAATTCAGTTTTAAAGGTAGGCACTTTGAATTTTCTGAGATGTAGTTGCATTGCTTCTTAGCTCAGCCTAACTTAAGCTGTAACCCTCCTTTAGAAACCTATTACTTTCAGTAAGCTCTTCCAATTATTTTCAATATTGATTTCTATTATACAATGATTAATACTGCCTGGATTTTGTTAAAAATTTTGGGTGGCAAAAATAAATATTGCTAAAGCATTGACTATAAGTTGTGCTCTAATAGCCATAAGGGAACTGCATCACAAACCGAGTATTAATTTTAAATTTTGAGATATACCAAATCAGTTATGGCTGCCAATCCTAGAACTCCAAGAGCAAAGTCAAAGTTACCTTGGACAATTAAAAACCCTAGATATGGAGATACTACCATTCTAGCTATACAGAGCAGGTTTGGCACGGTATAAATATTTTCTTTCTAAAAACAATATATCTGCAAATATATCAAGCATTCACAAAAAATTAATAAAACATATTAAAGTTGTGTTCAAAATATGATACAATTGAGGATACAAGATAAAACTGTAAAAGGGTGGATCGGCAAATATGTTATACACTATGGTATGAAGAGTGAGGTGTCCTCCATACCGTAAACATACCTCTACAATTTCTTCTACTTTTTCTTTAACTTTAGTTTTTGTGTCTTTAATATCTTGTAATATAACATATCCTCGTTCTTTCAACCTTTGCTCTGTATCTCTGAGTTTCTCTTTATTATGTTCTAGATAGGCTTTAATTTCACCTTTTCGCTTAGTAAAATTGGAAGGAGCACCATTAGAGTTCGTACAATACGCTCTACAAGAACAGTATTTCAGTCTTTTTAATACAAATTCTATCCCTAAAAATTCCTTGAGAGGACAATACAGCTTTGCTTGTATTGCATCAAATGGACAGTTCTTATAAATATTACATCTAAATTTTATGAAATAGTTTTTTGGTAAAACACCGATTAAGGGCATAGGTCGTCTAAGTGAGCTCATGTTAGTTTTCAAAATTTCTGAAAAAAAAATCAACAACGACGTACGGAAGAAAGGTTATTTCCAAAAACTTCTACTCTACACCTCTTGCTTTTAAGGGATTGTGATAAAGAGCCAGCAGCCAGCTCCATATACAATTTTTTTTTGTATATGGCCAGCTCGGTACAAGCGTCTAGCGCTCCCAGTAACTTCTCGATGCGAAATCAGTGAACCTGCGTAATGGCGAAACAAGAATAGGTATTATTAGCATTATAAGATCCTTTACACAAATAGTGCACTATATAAAAATCGGCCTTTCCTATTGGTCGATCCGCATGGCCCTCCGCTCGCTTCGCTCGCTACGGGGGCTCAAGAAAAGGAAACCAACCAGGTGCTAACCCAAACTAACCCAAGACATACCCAAAATCAAGAAAAAAACTGTTTAGAAACATAATCTTAAAAAAAATAAAAAAAAAAGCAACGGGGTTTGAACCCAGACCGTCCAGGTGACACCCAGCTGTATAAACCTCTACACCACGAGAGCTCTTGACAGAAATCGATTGCATCACGCAGACATATCGTAATACGAGATGGATCGACCAATAGGAGAGGTCGATTTTTACATAGTGCACTATTTGTGTAAAGGATCTTAAAATGCGTATTATTATGGCTTTGCATGGCCCTCCGCTCGTTACGGGGGCGCAGCCAACATTTATGTCTGGGGATAGTGCCATAACTTTGAGCCGTCAACTGCTTTCATGTACTTCGCGATACAACCAGTCGTCTGTATGCGCTCTGGTGGTCTAAAGGTCTGCATGGTTGGCCTTCACTTCGGCGACTCGAGTTCAAACCTGTCGGTTTTTTATTTTTTTTAAGGTTATGTTTCTAAACAGTTTTCTGGTTAGATTCCTTTTCTTGAGCATAGCGAGCGAAGGGCCATGCGAAAAGTGAATTTAGGCAACCCACATTACTCTGCTCAGAGTTATGGAGACCAAACCAAAACTAACCAAAGCCTTGGACTTCCGCTTTGTCCTCGGTAGAGTGAACACGTGTTGTATCGGCTCTTTCGTCTTCAATTTGGGGGGCGCGTGGTGAACATTCGAGGACCGTTTTGACTCCCCGAGGAAGAATCGGACGTCCAGCCGGGGGCTTGAGCCTTAAAAAACCGTACATGTACAAGATTTATATGTGTGTGAATGTCCAGCCGGTGGTGTTCGAACCTTAAAACAAGCCGTACATGTACAAGTCGGAGCCTCCAAGAGTATATACTCGACATACTGGAGGGTTTAAAAATAGTATCTCTGTCCACCAAGGTGTAACCAATGTGGAAGGCTCGCTCCACCTCTTGCTAAGCCTGGATAGGGATTTTTCCTGGCTGAGTTGCTCACGCAAAGGCCAACAGAGAGTCGTACTAACCCAAACTAACCAAAATCTTGCCCAAAATTAACAAAAAAAAAATTAATAAAAAGCAATCAACCTTAAAAAAAAGTAAACAAAACATGCGTTGCGACCGGCGGGAATCGAACCCGAGGCATACAAATGACAAGCAGAACGTCTAACTATTATACTACTACTGAGGCGTTGGAACATTACCTTCTATAAGTAGGGGGTAATGGTTGGAAGCATTTCGCGAGACCGGAAAGACATGGATAATACCGATACATTCGACCATTACGCATGTCCACGACTTTTTTATCGAAAAATTAGTAGGAATGCTAGACGTTTTTCAGCTTGATTCCGTTCGGTATTATTACAAACAGTGTTGCCAATCCTTAAGAATATAATTGCCCACCAAGATAATTAAAATTCCCCTTTTTACAAAAATTTTCCCACAAATTCTAAAAAGGAGGAAATACCATCTCTAGATTGGCATTTTTTCTTTTTTAGAAAAAAACAATTTTATGGTGGAACGGAGAAATTTAAATAAAACAACTTCAGAGATTTTTTCCTATTTATTGAATACCTATTTACAGAAGTATAGTAATTGCCTATATATAATAACGTAAAGAACAACAAATAACTAGCCAATTACTAGCCCTGTATAATGTTATTATTAGTTTTTTTTTGTTTTTAAAAGAGTACAAGGCTTGATTGTGTGACGTATTTTTCATGAATATGGCTTGGACTTTAAATTTCCCACGAACCGGGGTTTTATGTTAAAATTTCCCTTTGGAATTCAAAATTTCCCACGAATCGGCAAATTTTCCACGGGTTGGCATCACTGATTACAAATAGGATCTGCGGGTACCACCCTAAAATTCTTTTACTAAAGGTCGCGCGTGCGTATTCGCGATGTATGATGTAGGGCATAGGGAATTTATGTCTTTACGATCCAGTGCATTGCTGTCAATACACCTGGTGGCGTAGTGGTTAGATGCTGTGCTTGTGATACGGTGGCTCCAGTTTCAGGCCCGGGTTCAATTCCCGTCAGTGGCGAGAATTTTTTTTATTTTTTAAAGATGTTTTTTTCTTCATTTTGGGTATCCCTTGGGTTAGTTTTGTTTGACTGCGCCCTGAAGCGAGCGGAGGGCCAAGCGTGAAGTTAACAGCGAGGTTAACAGTATTCTTATAGTGTTACAGAATATGTTGAGTTTGCGCGATTGTTAGAAAATACATTTTAGGGTGGGACCCGTAGACCCTAGTTTATTACAAATATGTAATTTGAAATTTATTACATTTGCGGCCGCAGATACGCCAACTAACGGGCTTGACCACTAACGCATAACGCTCAGTTTACCCCATGTCTTTACGGTGCAACTAATTGCTTTCGTGTGCTTTGGTGGTCTCGTGGTCAAATATACGGTTATGGAGGGCTGTACTCTATAGCCGTTGTCTTTAAAAGACAATGCTATAGCCCTTCGTAGATACGGCGACCCGGGTTTAAATTCCGCCGTTTTTTTTTTTAATTTTAAGAAGTTTCTTTTATTCATGTTGAGCATGACTTGGGTTAGTTTTTGTTGGTTCCCCCCTCGTAGCGAGCGGAGGGCCAAACGTGAAGTGAAATATTATACTTTCTAAAATAGTAAACATACCAGCTAAATAGTAAAAAAAAAACAAGTGCCGGCGTTATTGATCATGCTCATTACTTGTCGTTCTGCGGCTAGCTCTACGTTGAAATTGGAAATTAAAACAGATTTTATGAGCGGCTAATAGCCGCTCACATAGCACCTCGAATACGCTGTTGCCAAATTTATTCTAGTTTTGCGCAAATCCCGTTGCTTTTTCATTTTTTGTTGTTTTTTTCTTGATTTGGGTATGTCTTGGGTTAGTTTAGGTTAGCACATCGTTAGTTTCCTTTTCTTGAGCCCCCGTAGCGAGCGGAGGGCCATGCGAAAAGTGAAATATTTTTTTGTTATGTTTCTAAACAGTTTTTTTTCTTGATTTTGGGTATGTCTTGGGTTAGTTTTGGTTAGCACCTGGTTAGTTTCCTTTTTTTGAGCCCCCGAAGCGAGCGGAGGGCCATGCGAAAAGTGAAATATTCGACTACGTTTGGCAACAGCGCATTTCAGGGGCTATGAGGGCTGCTATTAGCCGCTCCTCAGATTTTGGTATCCCGCAGTGTTGCCAGCCTACAGTTTGCTTTCTTCCTTTACCTGGATAAAAACGTCCCTCCGGCCGGGTTGGTGAAAATACTTATTGCTCTAATTCCATAAATTTTGGTTATTTTTCCCTATCATTATAGGCTTGAGTCTTAATTTCCATTGAAGATTTGGCACTCACTTGACTATTTAGGTGGTGGTACACAAAGTCAAATGAACAGGGTATTTTCATTTCCTATGTAATTATGGCATCTGCGTCTAGCACAGTAATTCATCAGTTGTCAGATCTTCACCCCCGGTAACTCATATACGTATACTCAATACACGAGCGTCTAGAGTACAGGCGTAATTTTCGATACCACATGCGCAATGGCGAAACAAGAACGAAATATCGGAATTATCCTTGTCTCTACGTTCTACCAAAACTTCTACAACGCCTTGGTGGTGTAGGAGGCAGTTGCCTGTCATTCTTGCTCTGCGGGTTCGATTCCCGTCGGTCGCGACAGATGTTTTGTTTGCCTTTTTTGCGGTTATATTTGTTTTTTAATTTACATTGTTTTCTTAATTTTGGGTTAGCCTTTTGTTAGTTTTGGTTAGCACTTGGTTGGTTCTTGCTGATTAAGCCCCCGTAGCGAGCGAAGTGAGCGGGGGGCCATGCAAAGCCATAATAATACTTTTTATTCGTTTGCGCATGTGAGGATTACTCCTCTAGACGCTTGTTACGTACACCCCTTCTGTCATTACATTTCAAATCAAGTTTTCTGACACTGTTCGCCTTAATGGTATTACCCTTTGACAAGGGAAGGGAGTGGACGGGTAAAACCGGCAGCTGTTCTGTTACGGGTTGGCTCCACGATTTGACAAGCGTCATACATTTTCGTCACTAAATTATATATATTATCTTATACTCATAATACTTCTATTACTGGCTTAAATCACAAAATGCAATGATTGAAATATAACAAATAAATATATTTCCTTAAAACATCAAAACAATGTACGCAGCTGCGCGACATGCCATTTTCAAGGGGAATTATGTGATTCATATTAGCAATCATAACTGAAAAATGTTAACAAAGCTATTATAAAATTACAAAGAAAGGCAGCCTGAAGTATACTCGTAATCATATTTTGAAATAATCTATATCTCAGCTCACACAAAGAAAATAAATAATAGATATTGGTGTCAGCAAGAACTAGGTGTAAACTATATTTACCTGTCAAAAGTAATTCCAGGCTCCTTTCGGTCATTGCGACTTTTACAGCCAGAAGCACAACAAAACACCATATTGTTATGGACAAATTGAAGTATTTTGAGAGTTTTTCACAACAAAAATCACCAAAAGACACGGAGGTGCCGCTTTGAATGTCTGGCTCCTATTAATGGCGTCCGTTCGATTTTTGATCACACGTACTGCGCGCTCAACGATTATAAATAATCGTTGCTGCGCGCTGCCATAAAGCGAGATTATCTGCCCACTCCCTTCCCTTGTCAAAGGTATTACCATTGTTTATAAAGACAATGGTATTACGAAGTTAGCCATAGAATGTCTGCAAATGATTTTAAAATGCCAATTGACCGTGGAATCACGGGGACAATATTTAACATAGCGAAGCAGAAGTCTCATCTCTAGTCCAGCGACTTGGGACGGTTGATCCCCGCTAGTTATAAGCCAATAACGCATGAAAAGAAGAAACTGAAAGCGCGGCAAATGTATTGTCAAAATTTGAAATTGTGATTGTGGATTGTGGTTGGGTTAGTTTTCTGTTTAGGTTTAGATTTAGAATGTTCCCAATTAATTAATATAATATATAATGGCATTAAATCTAGAAAAAATAAAAAAGAAACTTCAAAATGCTCTTAAACTTAGTGGTTTTAACATAAGGAGGTAATATATTAGTGAAATCAAAAGTAATAATACTATTAAATCGTTTTTTTTGCAGAGAATTCTGTTCTCGTTTAGTAGAGAAGTTTGTTGAATCGAATGTTGACTTATCGTCAAATACTGTGTTTGATGAGAGCATAAAGAATATCAGTTCTATATTGGAAACGCAATGTTTGTCTGGACATAGTATAGAAGAAAGACACATAAATAGGGCAATTGAGGTAATATTTTCAACCAATCAAATGTATGTATTATAAAAAAAAAACACTGTGTCTTCTTTGACGAAGCATACCTAATTGGCAGAAACAAAAATAACAACAAAATGCAAACCTTGTATCCAACTTAAATTATAGGCATTTAAACCAAAACAGATTTCAGTTGCAAAAACATCACCTTTATTTATTAAAATTTTCCTCACGAATCAGTTAAAATGCCTGTCACTCTATATTTTTGCATTCCAGATACAAGCAATTGCACTTCTTTATACCCTCATATATAATTGAATGTTTTGTATATGTATATATATTTTCATATATAATATCACAAGAGAAAAAATTTTGTCGGCAAAATTTTTGAAAGGTATGAAAGTTTGTTGCTTGGCAATTTCGCGAATGATATTTTTGGTATCAAAATCGCGAGCCGTCAGGCGAGTGATTTTGTCAAAAATGTCATGAGCGAAATTGCCGAAAAGCAACAAACTTGAATAAAACTTTGAGAATAATTTTGTCTACACAATTTTTTCTCGAGTGGTATTCGTCATGACTATTTCACGAGAAAAACTAGACAATGCACCGTATTAACAAACAGAAGCTTACTAAAAAGGCGCTTTAATGACGTTTGTCAAACTCACAATAATAGTTATACCAGACACCTTTCTGATGGACCTGTCATAGTTTTGTCGCTAAAAAACCTCTCAATTAACGGGCAGGTAGTAGTTTTTTCAGTAGGAAACGAGCAGTTGCTATGACGTTTTACCAGTAAAAAACACTCTAGTGAAATAGTGACTGTTATATACCTTGTCACATAGTCATTTTGACCTGAGTCATTACA
>MU182193.1:296873-311019 GCA_016904865.1 Pissodes strobi
ACGCATTGCAATTGCATCCAAGCTAACGACTTATTTACTAGGAGCCAGTTCGGGTTTAGGGACGGCATGAATACCGTTCTTGCCATTCTTGATCTTCTCTCTGATATTATGGATTCCTTCGAGAACCGTAAGTATAGTCTAGCATTGTTCTATGCCCTAAGAAAGGCCTTTGATTTTGTCTCCCATTCTTCTTTGGAGGCTTGGACGTTACAAATTCAGTGACAGAAGTATTTTGTTTGTCTCGTCCGTCAGTGGAACGGACTATGAAAATGGGTTTTCCCATGGCTCATTATTGGGTTCTATACTATTATTTATTTTCATGAACGACCTACCTACCACTTGGTAAAACACAGACCAGATACACCCTATTCGCTAACGATACAACTCTTTTGTTAAGAGGTATGGATTTGCATATTGTCGAGATGGAGTCCAGGGGAGTTTCAGGTCAAATTTCTGGGAATATATCGGGACCCTGGATTGAAATGGAATGCCATGTTGAGAAGATGTACAGCAGATTTAAGAGCTGTGCATGCTTGCTTCGTGGCCTTCGGGAGTGTTTACGACCGCCTACATCGCTCTGTTTCACTCCTTAATGACTTATGAAATAATGATGTGGGAAGGTGCGGCGTTGGCGGATAGAGTCTTCCGACTGCAGCGTAAAGCGGTCAGGGTAATGGCTGGATTGAAGTTCAGGGATGATTGCAGGTTGGCTTCAAGAGTTGTGGTATCCATACTTTGCCTTGAATATTTATTCTTGAGATTCTCATTTGTGTGAAGAAGTATGAGGAGTCTTTTTTGACTCGAGGAGAGATACACGATCGTAATACTAGATTAAAAATCAGGTTGGAATCTTCCTATTGTAGTCTAGGGATGTGCCAGAATCGGTCCGAGTTTATTGCAGTAAAACTTAACAAGGTCCCGCTCAATATTGAAGTGCCGTCATTAGACGTATTTAAAAGTAAAAATTTTTTTTTTGTAATAATGCATTTTATAGTGCAGGAATTTTTAGATTGTAAGGTTGGTGTGTTTGGATCTTGAGTATAATGTTTGAGTATATACTTTTATTTGTCTAATAGTCAGTAAAGAGTGTGTATTGTGCTTGTATTATATCTGCTAGTCTGTCTGACTTTGGATCGAAACATTCCTAACGGAGATTCAACCCCCCCCCCCCCCAAAAAAAAGCAAGATTTTGGAGATACGTTTCCATACATATCTTCGAAACTGTTTAGGAAACAAAATTACATATTTTTGTGCAGTAGGTACTTTGTTCCTTTTTATTGGGTGTATCTCTCTGAGGAAGCATTTTCGACCCATGTTTATTTGAACTTTTAGTGTTATTTTTATTGTAAGCTATGCTGTAAATATATTGCACCTTAATTTTGGTACACTCTGAATATCATAGTAATTAGTCATAAACATGCGATTTCTTTGTAGGTATCACCCCGGTTTTTATGTGGAGAGTTGTATTGTTCTTGTAAATGGTTACTACGAAGATAAAATATTGCACGTGTCTACAATGATTATGCCTACTGGTGAAGATTACGTTAATTCCAGGTAGTCAAATTTTGTCTTTTTAATAAATTGGTAACTTTATATAATTATCTGTTCAAATAATTTAAAATAATCCAAATTCAAATATCGTAACTTACCGTTTTAAATTTAGACCAACTTTCGGAAACCTGAATTATTTTGGAGGAGATTCAACGGGGCCCTTAAAAGATTCCAAGAGGTTAAAATTGCATATGATGGAAAACGCAGGTGGAATGTTTGTCTTTCTCTCTGACGTGTGGTTGGATCATCCACAGGTAAACCTATATCCTGTATTGTTATGTTAATACTTTGAGGCATTGTTACATTTCACAAAATGCACTTAATTTGGGAAAATTATTTCTATAAAATAAATTTAAAATAGTTTGCAGAAGATCATCCTTAGATACCAATTTCTATTTATGTTTCTACTCGATTTGTTTGTATAGTTAAGTTCAAAACTTCGATCATTTATTGCCACATAATTATTAGTTAATTTTCACATAAAGTGGAGGATCTAATTGAACTATGAACTATAAACAGGAGGATATTGCACTTCATGTTTCAATGGACGGGAATACTCGATTGTCCATAAAGTTTTTTTTTTTACATTTTAGACATTCGCTAAATTAGAAAAATTATTTGACCAAATGGAACACTTTGCTCCACCTATAGCATTCGTGTTTATGGGCAATTTTATGTCAGAATCTCATGGTAGTGAAATGCTAAATGACTTAAGAAAACAATTTGGAAAACTTGGGGAACTGATATCCAGGTATCATCTCCTTGTTGGATCTAGTCAGTTCGTTTTTGTACCTGGTTTAGCAGATCCTTGTACACCACATATCGTGCCAAGGTAGGTAAGGAACTTGTAAACGATAGACCGAAATAACTACTCCAGAACAGAAGCAGTTCAATAATTTAAGTTCTCTCATTATGCACTACAAATTGCGTTATGAAATATTCTAAAAAATTATAATTTTTTACTTTACTTAAATGAAATTGAAAACTTGCAATTTGCTATACAATCTAATAAATGACACAATATTGCTTTATACTCGTTGGACAAATAATGTGTGTTCTAACGGGATTGGCTTCTTAGTAATCTTAAAATCCTACAAATGTGAAGGCCTATAGCCGTATTTAGGCCATATCGTCCGCAAGAAAAAGACAATGCGATTACATTCTGGGAACTCACCGGCCGGTATTGATGCTAAATTACCAATGTATTATTTACCCACTTATTTGTCCACTATTAATACCTTCACATATTGCAGGCTTGAATTGCCGAGCTTTGTAACCAAGGATATGAAAAATGTGTTACCCAATGCGATTTTTGCAACTAACCCATGTAGGATACAATATTGTACCAAAGAAATAGTTGTATTTAGAGCAGATCTATTGGCAAAATTTTTACAAGGAACGTTACATAAGCCTGCCAAGCAGGATATGCCAAAATGTGTAAGTCTAGTTAAAGATATATGTATATATTATTAGATCCAAGAAGAATGACCTATGGATAAGCGACTGGAAGGGTCGGCTCGTTTCATATCGGGACGTCTGTTTTCTAAAAAAAAGTTAGGGTTGATTAAGAGCATATTTTCAACAAAATTGTACAGGGTGTGAATTGTATTTTGGTCAAATTTTAAATAAAGAGTAGCTGGTAGAAAATTATTTCTCTTTTATAGTTTCACATACTTATTTACTTAGATAGCTGTTTATAAAAAAAGAAACAATGTTACCACCTAGGCCATCTCTATAAGAAATGCATGGATCATACATTTTTCTTATATTTTTAATCAAATATCTCCGATTACAATAGAGAAAACCTTCTAAATAATAAATGTGCATATAGGTATATACCGTTCCTGCTGTTTTGGAAATGAGAAAAACTTGTTCCTTCCCCTCTTTAATATAAAACGCACAATCTCACAAGCACGAGAGCAGCACACAGACCAGCGGCCGCTTGTCAAGCATGACATTAAAATCATATATTTGAGATAATCGGCACGAACCCGTATCTGTCGCTTCTCGCTAGTTCGTTCTTTTAGAATAATTAGGCTTTAGCGGTGAACTCATCTAATAGGGTATTAATGATTGTTATATATATTGTTTTATGAAAACATTTGAGGAAATTCAAGCATAAATGAACACAATTTGTTTGTCTCAGAAGAGATAGCTTGTTCTGTTTAATCAAAAAGTCATGTGATGGCATTTCTACTTTGTGTGCAATTTTAGGTAACAAAGACCATCATCGGTCAAGGTCACTTATGTCCTTTGAGTCTAAATTCTTTAAATGTGCATTGGGATTTTGATTATTGTATGTCACTGTATCCTTTGCCCGATCTTGTGGTCATTGGTGACAAGTCAGAAGCATATAAGGACCATTACAAAAATTGTATTGTTATGAATCCGGTAAGCTATATTGGACTTGATTACAGTTTCTATATTTACTAAGATGGATAGTGGCGTGATTTTTTATTTTGTTGATATTGTCTTTTAAACAAACCAATAAGTGTGCTTTTGAAAATATAATGGTAGGAATTGTGGGCACCTAATGGTACTATTCGGTGTTATTATTAATTGCTAAAGCGACATCGTTTGAATTATTTTCTGATAAACCTCATTAACCTTTTAGACATTTATAAAGCAATTTTTATATAAGTAGATACTTCAAACTTTCGATTTTTCATTTTAGGATAGCTTCAAAATAAGACTTTATAAGATTTTAAAGCTATTTCAGTCACGACCTACCTCACCCTAAACTCAAATTCATTTATTTTGTAAAATTAAACACTTAAATTCAGGCTCTTTATAAAAGAGATTTCACCTTCTTGTGTTGGTTTTTATTTTTTTGAGTGGTTCTCAACCTTTTTCAAGTCGCAAGACAGTTTCGAACATAAGAAAATACTTCAAGCGATATATAATGACACAAATATTCAAAATAATTCGTTTTAGTCGCAGTGAAAATTGGATAAACATAAATAATGATAGTGGATAAAGAAAACATTAAAATTATAATTCATATAGAAATTCCATTAAGTATATAAAACAGCAAAATATGGAGAACAGAAAGCAAACGGATTCTATGTACACAGACTTTGCAAGTTGTTTGGGATGGGCTTTCATCGGGATTTTGTGTTATGGTGGGAGAGCTCATTAACAGAAAGAATCCAAAGAGTTAAAATAGGTTGCTATTACTCAGACATAATTGTTGTTACATCCGGCGTTCCCCAAGGGCGCCATAGTTCACCATTGTTGTTCAATATTTTTGTGAATGACATTGTCAACAGTTTTTTTGCATAGGCGGTGCGGCATGTTTGCCGATGATCTTAAGTTTTGGAGAGTAGTTAAGGGTGTTTTAGACCAAGTGCTTCTTTAAGAAAATTTAAATCGCTTGGCAGAATGGTGCCAGAAAAATAGACTGAACTTAAACGTAAATAAATGTTCTTATATAAGCTTCACTCGCAAGCCTGAAAGGATTATAACAAATTACTTCATTAATGACTATCAACTTGAATACAAATCATCAATTTAGAGATCTAGGTGTGATTTTTGACGGCAAACTTTCATTTGTCGAACATATTAATGCTATATCTAGTAAAGGGTCAAAAATGTTAGGCCTTGTTCTGAGAAATTCCAAATATTTCTCCAATGTAGCCACCAGAATGGTATATTGTTCTTTAGTAAGATCCCTGCTTGAAGATTGCTCAGTTGTTTGGTCACCATTTTTTCTAATTCACTCAAATTCCTTAGAAAGGGTTTAACACAGGTTTTTGCGGGTTTGGGCATTTAGAAATAATATTAGGATTATAGATCATGACTATAGCGCCATAGAAACACAAATAAATATGCCCCCTCTTAGCGAAAGAAGGAACATGCTTGGCGTAACATTTTTGTTTAAAATTATAAATGGTATTATTGATTGTCCAACACTTTTAAGCCGGACAACCCTAAATGTGCTATATTATCATAATTTGAGAAACCCACCTACTTTCAACGTTCCTTTCCATAGAACAACGTATGGCGCTAATAGTCCAATTAATAGATATCTGTCCTTATTAAACAATCTTAAGAGGACAGACTACCGGTCTTTTATTATAAAATGATATTACGTTTTATTCCAAAACGAAAAAAGTTAGAATCACGAAATTTGGTGTGTGGTTTGTACATTCGATCGACTAGAAGGCATGGTGTTTAAAAATGTTATTAATTTTTTTATAACAAATTTTGAACCAGTTTTTTGGTGAAAACGTATTTTCACGTTTTCACCAAAAAACCGGTTCAAAATTTGTTATAAAAAAATTAATAACATTTTTAAACACCATGCCTTCTAGTCAATCGAATGTACACGGTGAGAAGAATAATGTAAGCTATTTGCAGAATATATTTAAATATATACAAGTTGTTGCAGAAATGAGTGGCAGGTTAAAGTTATATCTTTTTAAATGAAATACCCTGTATATTATTGATTTTTTAGAAACTCCTAAAAATCCTAAATATTTTTTCTATAACATGTCCTATACCTAAATGCAATAGTTTTCGACATATTAGCATTTTAACTAAGCGGTTACATTCAAAAATAAATATTCTAGATTCCAGTTCTTAGGTGGCCGTGAATTAGGCAACTACAATACGAGACCACCGTCTATAAATATTCTAATAAGTCCGCTCACTCGAGCGTGCCGCGGAAAATTTCCCTCCTGCCTGCGCCAACCCCTGACCCATCGGCATTGACATTGACGTGTGTCAATGTCACGGCTTAGCCGTGACTCAGTTTTCGCAAGTACTTCCGCGATCGGACGGTGTGAATTTATTTTTACGGAATAGTTTTCGCACGATTTACGCTATACGCTATTTAAAAAATATATATGGTTAAGATGGCTAAGGGTAGTTTTTCTTATTGTACTGTTGATGACTGTTGACGTGATCTCTCCTTCTTTTTCTCTTATGGAATTGGTAAAGAATTATTCAATTTTTATGAGACGAAGTGAATGAAGCTAACCGAAAGTTGATTGGATGACTAACCCAAACCAACAAAATCTATTAAAATTGATTATAACGTATCGGAACCGGTTCAAATGACTAAAATAAGTAAGGCTATATGAAACTAACCGAAAGTTGATTGGATGACTAACCCAAACTAACCAAATATATTAAAATTTGTTATAGCGTATCGGAACCGGATCAAATGACTAAAATAAGTTAAGACTATGTGAAACTAACCGAAAGTTAATAAGACGACTAACCAAAACAAACCAAATGTATTAAAATTGATTATAACGTATCGGAACCGGTTCAATGTCTCAAATAAGATGAGACTAAGTGATTCGACGACTAACCCAAACTAACCGAATCTATTAAAATTGATTATAACCTAGCGGAACCGGTTGAATTCACTAAAATAAGTTGAGACAAAGTGAAACTAACTGAAAGTTGATTCGGGGACTAACCCAAATTAACCAAATCTATTAAAATTGATTATAACGTATCGGAATCGGTTCAAATGTCTAAAATAAATTGAGACTAAGTGAAATTAACCGAAAGTTGATTCGACGACTAACCCAATCTAACCAATTGTATTAAAATTGATTATAACCTATCGGAACCGGTTGATATGACTAAAATGAGTTGAGACAAAGTGAAACTAATTGAAAGCTGATTCGGCGACTAACCCAAACTAACCAAATCTATTAAAATTAGTTATAGCATATCGGATCCTGATCAAATGACTAAAATAAGTCGAGACAAAGTGAACCTAGCAGAAAGTTGATTCGACGACTAACCCAATCTAACCAAATCTATTAAAATTGATTGTAACCTACCGGAACCGGTTGAAATGACTAAAATAAGTTGAGACAAAGTGAAACTATCTGAAAGTTGATTAGACGACTAACCAAAACTAACCAAATGTATTAAAATTGATTATAACATATCGGAAGCGGTTCAAATGTCTCAAGTGAGTTGAGACTAAGTGAAATTAACCGTAAGTTGATTCGATGACTAACCCAAACTAACCAAATCTATTAAATTTGATTATAACCTAGCGGAACCGGTTGAATTCACTAAAATAAGTTGAGACAAAGTGAAACTAACTGAAAGTTGATTCGGCGACTAACCCAAACAAACCAAATCTATTAAAATTGATTAAAACGTATCACAAATGTCTAAAATAAGTTGAGACTAAGTGAAATTAACCGAAAGTTGATTCGACGACTAACCCAATCTAACCAAATCTATTCAAATTGATTATAACCTATCGGAACCGGTTGATATGACTAAAATGAGTTGCGACAAAGTGAGACAAACTGAAAGTTGATTCGACGACTAACCCAATTTAACCAAATCTATTAAAATTGATTGTAACCTACCGGAACCTGTTGAAATGACTAAAATAAGTTAAGACAAAGTGAAACTATCTGAAAGTTGATTAGACGACTAACCAAAACTAACCAAATGTATTAAAATTGATTATAACGTATCGGAACCGGTTCAAATGTTCAAATGACTCAAGTAAGTTGAGACTAAGTGAAACTAACCGGAAGTTGATTCGATGACTAACCCAAACTAACCAAATCTATTAAATTTGATTATAACCTAGCGGAACCGGTTGAATTTACTAAAATAAGTCGAGACAAAGTGATACTAACTGAAAATTGATTCGGCGACTAACCCATACTACCCAAATCTATTAAAATTGGTTATAGCATATCGGAACCTGATCAAAAGACTAAAATAAGTTGACTAAGTGAAACTAACAGAGAGTTTATTAGACGATTAACCAAAACTAAACAAATGTATAAAAATTGATTATAAAAACGTATCGAAACCGGCTCATATAAATAAAATGAGTTGAAACTTGAGAAGTATTTACTTCAATCACGTGTCCTGTGCTACTCGCTACGCGCGCGTCAGTATCCCATTTCAAGCAAACATAATCGAAACTAACTTTAATGAATCAAACAAGCGCATTGAGACGGGGCGCTACACGCTTGACCAACCCTGCCTAACACTAAACTAAAATTAACCCCAACTAGCAAATATATACCAAAAAAATAAAAATAAAACATGTCACCGACGGGAATCGAACCCGGGCCGTAGTATCACAAGCACAAAAGCTGATCCCGAAACGCAACTGCGCATGATTGCAAATAGTTATACCGCAGACGCTAGACGCTTGTATAGAAACGCAAGGAATATAAGGAAACAAAATACCTATAGTCAGGAAGAGAAATAATCATGCTCCTCAAATCCCCTTTTCGACCTTTTATATAGAGCAATGAATGAATTTAAAACCATATAGAAGTAAAGAATAAATCTGGTTGACACAGCATTGTCTACAAACCTCTCATGCGCCGTCTGCGTTATTTCAATAAAAACAAAACAATACATTGAAAGTCGGCAGAGAAAAGTAGTAGCAATTACAGCAGATTAGTACACAAGTTTTTAATGATTTTTTGTTAAAAAAAGTCACGAGTAGCACAGTATACGTGATAGAAGTGACTACTTCGTTAGCGAGTCTCAACTTATTTTACTTTTTTAAGCCGGTTCCGATACGTTATAATCAATTTTAATGGATTTGGTTAGTTTTGGTTAGTGGTCTAATCAAATTTCAGTTTCAACTTATTTTAGTCATTGAGTCGGTTCCGATACGTTATAATCAACTTGAATAGATTTGATTAGTTGCCTAATCAACTTTCGGTTAATTTCACTTAGTCTCAACTTATTTTAGTCATTTGAGTCGGTTCCGATACCTTATAATCAATTTTAATAGATTTGGTTAGTTTGGGTTAGTCTCAACTTATTTTAGTCATTTGATGCGGTTCCGATACGCTATAACCAATTTTAATAGATTTGGTTACTTTGGGTTAGTCGCCGAATTAACTTTCAGTTAGTTTCACATAGTCTCGTCACAGCTTACCAAACAATCAGCTATCCAACTCTTAACATTTGAACGATATGCGCATTTCCTCGCGCAGGCCGCCATCCTGGGTTAAAATCTATCAAATTCGACAGTGTTGGCTCGTCGCTCGTGGTCGTGTCAGATGAGTTGTTTGTGTTAACCAGTGTCGTAGTTTCAGTTTAGGTATATATATTTTCTAGTTATAGTAATTAACAGTGTACATACGTTCTTGAACAAACTACTTATTTTATAATATCTATCTGTGCTTGTATATAATAGAAATGGATAAACCGCGAGGTGGACACGTTTGTGCCGCTAAAAACTGCAGTGCGAAAAGTTATGAATCTAACAAGAAAATAAGTTTTTTTAGATTTCCCAAAGATGCCATTAGGTAAGTTTTTTTGACAAGCATCTTAAAAATGATGTGCTATTGTAGCCTAGAAATATATATTTCATTAATGTAAGCATAGCTGTTTTTACTGGAATGTAATTAATTTTGAATGTAATACTTCTTACTATGATATTGTTTATCCTTAAATGAAGATTATGTTACAAATTACCTTAAACAAATTAATTGTTTTAGTAGTTATTTGTGTTTTTAGAGCGTAAAGTAACGGATTGCCGCTTGAGAAAGAAT
Organism: Pissodes strobi; assembly: GCA_016904865.1. Taxonomy (NCBI): domain Eukaryota; kingdom Metazoa; phylum Arthropoda; class Insecta; order Coleoptera; family Curculionidae; genus Pissodes; species Pissodes strobi. The sequence continues at coordinate 306,941 of MU182193.1, forward strand.
ATTACCGCGGAGCGCGTTATCCTTTCGAAAATGGCAGTCTTACTTCCCGCTCAAAAAATACACAGAACTTTTTTCTATAGCCGCATTTTTTTTAAATTAAATGCACATTTTTCTCTCTACTTATTCTGAAATTTGCAAATGACATGTCATTTTTCGCATATTATATTCGGGCATATTTAGAGCAGGAGTGCCAGCATCCATTGTAACAAATGCACGACTGTCATTTATTTATACTTTTGGTTGGCGTCACTATCCATAGCACACTCGACGGAAAAAGTGAGAATATTCTTTTCCATGTACGCTTTAGAGCATAAAATAAGGATGCCGCGGCGTTCGTCGATTTTGCGATTTCATTTGAAATTACTAATTAGTTATTTTGCGCACGGCTGTAGAAAAAACAATTATTGTACAGGGTGGCACGTTTAAGAGGGGCCTATAACTTAACTCGAAAACGATGGGGGTTGCAAAAAAAATTAAGTACAAAAGTTGTTCCTAGTAAAATAATGTTTATTTTTTTATATTTTTTAATCGACACTTTTTTATATACAGGGTGATCAAACAAAGTTATATTTTTTTCAATGAAACACCCTATATTTTATTACATTTTTGGTTCTATTTATAATTCTAAGCATATTTGATGTATGATGTTATACCTCTAGAGTTAGTAGGTACTTTCACAGCTATAAACAGTTAAAAATCGGTACTTTGGTTACTTTTCACCCTGGTATCAAGTATACCATTAGAGATTGAGCAAACTGAATTCCACATTCCTATCTTAACTTTTCAAGAGCTATCTGACGGTACTAACTGGCAGGTGGTACAATGGGTCTCAAATAGACGCCACTAAAACTCACCGGATCCTGGCCTATCAGGTGATGGGTCCGCCCACGCGACGTCAGACTTTGACTTTAGAGGTTAGCGGTAAACACAACGTTTTTGTTTACATTTTGTCAAGATGTGTAATTTTAACGATTTCTCCGTGAATTTGCATTATTTATGAATATTTTTAGATAGTTACTTTCTAGAGACATATTTATTTAGTGTGTTCAAGTATTCTCCGAGAAATAGGACTCAAGGAAATACTATTACAACGAGAATAATTTAAGACTGTTTTGGTAAGTTCATTTCTAATGTATAGATTATAGATTTGTTTTCAGATTTAATGCTATTAAAGTAATATTTCAAAATAATTTCAACTACTTTCTTAAAAGTTTGTTCGAGTTAATTTATACTAGGTAATAAGTCTACTAATAGTACTGTTTTTTTTCTGATTTGCAGGTACAAAGTGGATATAATCTCATATTCTTTAGTGCTTGAAGCAATACATAAAGATGGATATCTTGGAAAAATATGTCTTAGATCTATATAATATCAAGCGAAGACTGTTCTGACAGAATTTCCACCCAGATTGTAATGGATTTAGACCATACAAAGAGACAGTCTCATACAAAAAGGGCATATAGGAAATGAAAACAAGTATCGAAGCTTATAATCAGTCTGCTTGTGAAGAAAGCAGCTGTAGTCATTGACATCTTACATTTTAGTATCTATATATACTTGGAAAGGTAACTAACATTGTTATAATTTATACGTATACATAATCAGAAAATATTTTTGTTACACCTATGTGCTTTGACAAGTTAATTTTTGTATATATTCTTAAGTAGAATGTATGTATACAGTATTAATTTATTTCAGGATATGCACTTACAGAGATGATATAACCCATAGAACCATCCATAGAAGCACAAACAAATTTTATAAGTGGGAAAAAACATTTGAAATTCCTGTTTTTCACAGAGACGAGGAGGACTAAAATGTCCCTCCAGAAAGAAGCACTCTTTTGCAAGATCTTAGATAAGTAACTTACTTGAAGAGAAATTATTTTTATATAGGTGTACCTTCTTTAATATTGTTAAGAAACTATTTATTTTTGTAAGACTTGATTTTTTCATATTATTATGTAATAAAACATCTATTGTGATAATATTGTTAATTATTTTCTGTATTATTTTGACATCAAATTATTATGCACTATAATAAGCATTTGCCCATAAAAATTTTTTTAATGAATGGAATGATAATCTAGAGAATATCATTATTGTTTCACGCATATTTTACATGGCACACAAGTGTGGCATAAAATATACCTACCTAGGTAAATCATTATGGAAAAAATACACTAGATATTTTGAAAATCCAATTTAATTTAAGAAATCCGCAGTTTCGATTACAGCTCGTAAGAAGAAACTGCAAGAAACTTACAAGTGATATATCAAATTCACATATTTTTTAAAATAAAAAAAGTACAATATTTACTTAAAAACTATAAATGTAACTATTATTGTTTCATGCACCTTAAAATAAATATAACATGTCATTTTATAAAAAATATATATTAACTTGTTGACAATGCAACGTACTTATCATAAGTCTCATCATTCAGGGATCTCAAAAAGTTTGAAACTGATTCGATTTCAATTTCCCTTTTCATTCTTTTATCTACTGGTGCTGCACATTGACTTTCACATCTTTTTTCCCTTTATGAACTTCTCAATTTCTTCGTTATGGTCATTCTTAATATTTGATAGTTGTTCTTCTGCAAGCATTTCAGCAACATCACCTAAAACAAAATTGCTTCCTGTCCATTGCTCATACAAACATACCAAATGTATGTGTTTACACATCATAGTTTTTACAGAATACTGTGAGCCCTCACACCTGTAGCGATGAATGCAATCCTTGCATACTTTATAATATAATGTTTTGCATTCTGTCTCACATAATAATTCATTATAAGAAACATTATAATAATATTCACCTTTTGAAGACTTTATTACCTGAAATTCTCCAAATCCTACCTGTTTTACCTCAGTTCTGTTCATTGTTTCTGCAATTTTGTGTGCTCCTCCTCGTCTATGTGAAAAACAGGAAGTTCAAATGTTTTTTTCCCACTTGTAAAATTTATTTGTGCTGCTGTGGATGGTTCTATGGAGCGCATATCCTGCAATAAATTAATACTGTATAAAATACAATAAATACATTCTACTTAATAAGAATACATACAAAAATTAACTCGTCAGAGCACATAGGTGTAACAAAAATATTTTTTGATTATGTATAAATATAAATTATAACAATGTTAGTTACCTTTCCAAGTATATATAGATACTAAAATGTAAGATGTCAATGACTACAGTTGCTTTCCTCACAAGCATACTGATTATAAGCTTCGATACTTGTTTTCATTTCCTCCATTGTACCTATATGCCCTCTTTGTATGAGACCATCTCTTTGTATGGTCTAAATACATTACAATCTGGGGGGAAATTCTGTCAGAACAGTCTTCGTTTGATATTATATGGATCTAGGTATGCCCAAGACATATTTTTCAAGATATCCATCTTTATTGTCTGGCCTCAAGCACTAAAGAATATAAGATTATATCCACTTTGTACCTGGCATACCTGCAAATCAGAAAAAAAACAGTACTATTAGTAGACTTAATACTATAAATTAACTCGAACAAACTTTTAAGTAAGTAGTTGAAATTATTTTGAAGTATTACTTTAATAGTATTAAATCTGAAAACAAATCTATAATCTATACATTAGAAATGAACTTACCAAAACAGTCTTAAATTATTCTCGATGTAATAGTATTTCCTTGAGTCCTATTTTTCGGAGAATACTTGAACACACTAAATAAATATGTCTCTAGAAAGTAACTAGTCTAAAAATATTCATAAATAATGCAAATTCAGGGAGAAATCGTTAAAATTAAACATCGTTGTTTATTTGCCGCTAACCTCTAAAAGTTAAACTGTCACGTCGCGTGGGTGGACCCATCACCCGATTGGCCAGGATCCGGTGAGTTTTAGTGGCGTCTGTACCAAATCTGGTACCTCGGAATGTGAAATTAACTTCACTTCATCTCTAATGGTCTTTTTGCTACCAAGGTGAAACTTAGCCAAAGTACCGATTTTCAACTGTTTATAGTTGTGAAAGTACTATCTCTACATCAAATATTCTGAGAATTTTAAGTAGAATCCAAAAATGTAATAAAATATAGGGTGTTTC
>MU182193.1:316019-332189 GCA_016904865.1 Pissodes strobi
TTAATCGACACTTTTTTATATACAGGGTGATCAAACAAAGTTATATTTTTTTCAATGAAACACCCTATATTTTATTACATTTTTGGTTCTATTTATAATTCTAAGCATATTTGATGTATGATGTTATACCTCTAGAGTTAGTAGGTACTTTCACAGCTATAAACAGTTAAAAATCGGTACTTTGGTTACTTTTCACCCTGGTATCAAGTATACCATTAGAGATTGAGCAAACTGAATTCCACATTCCTATCTTAACTTTTCAAGAGCTATCTGACGGTACTAACTGGCAGGTGGTACAATGGGTCTCAAATAGACGCCACTAAAACTCACCGGATCCTGGCCTATCAGGTGATGGGTCCGCCCACGCGACGTCAGACTTTGACTTTAGAGGTTAGCGGTAAACACAACGTTTTTGTTTACATTTTGTCAAGATGTGTAATTTTAACGATTTCTCCGTGAATTTGCATTATTTATGAATATTTTTAGATAGTTACTTTCTAGAGACATATTTATTTAGTGTGTTCAAGTATTCTCCGAGAAATAGGACTCAAGGAAATACTATTACAACGAGAATAATTTAAGACTGTTTTGGTAAGTTCATTTCTAATGTATAGATTATAGATTTGTTTTCAGATTTAATGCTATTAAAGTAATATTTCAAAATAATTTCAACTACTTTCTTAAAAGTTTGTTCGAGTTAATTTATACTAGGTAATAAGTCTACTAATAGTACTGTTTTTTTTCTGATTTGCAGGTACAAAGTGGATATAATCTCATATTCTTTAGTGCTTGAAGCAATACATAAAGATGGATATCTTGGAAAAATATGTCTTAGATCTATATAATATCAAGCGAAGACTGTTCTGACAGAATTTCCACCCAGATTGTAATGGATTTAGACCATACAAAGAGACAGTCTCATACAAAAAGGGCATATAGGAAATGAAAACAAGTATCGAAGCTTATAATCAGTCTGCTTGTGAAGAAAGCAGCTGTAGTCATTGACATCTTACATTTTAGTATCTATATATACTTGGAAAGGTAACTAACATTGTTATAATTTATACGTATACATAATCAGAAAATATTTTTGTTACACCTATGTGCTTTGACAAGTTAATTTTTGTATATATTCTTAAGTAGAATGTATGTATACAGTATTAATTTATTTCAGGATATGCACTTACAGAGATGATATAACCCATAGAACCATCCATAGAAGCACAAACAAATTTTATAAGTGGGAAAAAACATTTGAAATTCCTGTTTTTCACAGAGACGAGGAGGACTAAAATGTCCCTCCAGAAAGAAGCACTCTTTTGCAAGATCTTAGATAAGTAACTTACTTGAAGAGAAATTATTTTTATATAGGTGTACCTTCTTTAATATTGTTAAGAAACTATTTATTTTTGTAAGACTTGATTTTTTCATATTATTATGTAATAAAACATCTATTGTGATAATATTGTTAATTATTTTCTGTATTATTTTGACATCAAATTATTATGCACTATAATAAGCATTTGCCCATAAAAATTTTTTTAATGAATGGAATGATAATCTAGAGAATATCATTATTGTTTCACGCATATTTTACATGGCACACAAGTGTGGCATAAAATATACCTACCTAGGTAAATCATTATGGAAAAAATACACTAGATATTTTGAAAATCCAATTTAATTTAAGAAATCCGCAGTTTCGATTACAGCTCGTAAGAAGAAACTGCAAGAAACTTACAAGTGATATATCAAATTCACATATTTTTTAAAATAAAAAAAGTACAATATTTACTTAAAAACTATAAATGTAACTATTATTGTTTCATGCACCTTAAAATAAATATAACATGTCATTTTATAAAAAATATATATTAACTTGTTGACAATGCAACGTACTTATCATAAGTCTCATCATTCAGGGATCTCAAAAAGTTTGAAACTGATTCGATTTCAATTTCCCTTTTCATTCTTTTATCTACTGGTGCTGCACATTGACTTTCACATCTTTTTTCCCTTTATGAACTTCTCAATTTCTTCGTTATGGTCATTCTTAATATTTGATAGTTGTTCTTCTGCAAGCATTTCAGCAACATCACCTAAAACAAAATTGCTTCCTGTCCATTGCTCATACAAACATACCAAATGTATGTGTTTACACATCATAGTTTTTACAGAATACTGTGAGCCCTCACACCTGTAGCGATGAATGCAATCCTTGCATACTTTATAATATAATGTTTTGCATTCTGTCTCACATAATAATTCATTATAAGAAACATTATAATAATATTCACCTTTTGAAGACTTTATTACCTGAAATTCTCCAAATCCTACCTGTTTTACCTCAGTTCTGTTCATTGTTTCTGCAATTTTGTGTGCTCCTCCTCGTCTATGTGAAAAACAGGAAGTTCAAATGTTTTTTTCCCACTTGTAAAATTTATTTGTGCTGCTGTGGATGGTTCTATGGAGCGCATATCCTGCAATAAATTAATACTGTATAAAATACAATAAATACATTCTACTTAATAAGAATACATACAAAAATTAACTCGTCAGAGCACATAGGTGTAACAAAAATATTTTTTGATTATGTATAAATATAAATTATAACAATGTTAGTTACCTTTCCAAGTATATATAGATACTAAAATGTAAGATGTCAATGACTACAGTTGCTTTCCTCACAAGCATACTGATTATAAGCTTCGATACTTGTTTTCATTTCCTCCATTGTACCTATATGCCCTCTTTGTATGAGACCATCTCTTTGTATGGTCTAAATACATTACAATCTGGGGGGAAATTCTGTCAGAACAGTCTTCGTTTGATATTATATGGATCTAGGTATGCCCAAGACATATTTTTCAAGATATCCATCTTTATTGTCTGGCCTCAAGCACTAAAGAATATAAGATTATATCCACTTTGTACCTGGCATACCTGCAAATCAGAAAAAAAACAGTACTATTAGTAGACTTAATACTATAAATTAACTCGAACAAACTTTTAAGTAAGTAGTTGAAATTATTTTGAAGTATTACTTTAATAGTATTAAATCTGAAAACAAATCTATAATCTATACATTAGAAATGAACTTACCAAAACAGTCTTAAATTATTCTCGATGTAATAGTATTTCCTTGAGTCCTATTTTTCGGAGAATACTTGAACACACTAAATAAATATGTCTCTAGAAAGTAACTAGTCTAAAAATATTCATAAATAATGCAAATTCAGGGAGAAATCGTTAAAATTAAACATCGTTGTTTATTTGCCGCTAACCTCTAAAAGTTAAACTGTCACGTCGCGTGGGTGGACCCATCACCCGATTGGCCAGGATCCGGTGAGTTTTAGTGGCGTCTGTACCAAATCTGGTACCTCGGAATGTGAAATTAACTTCACTTCATCTCTAATGGTCTTTTTGCTACCAAGGTGAAACTTAGCCAAAGTACCGATTTTCAACTGTTTATAGTTGTGAAAGTACTATCTCTACATCAAATATTCTGAGAATTTTAAGTAGAATCCAAAAATGTAATAAAATATAGGGTGTTTCATTAAAAAATGTAACTTTGTTTGACCACCCTGTATATAAAAAAGCAACAATTAAAAAAATACAAAAAAATAAAGATCATTTTACTAGGAACAACTTTGGTATTTAGTTTTTTTTTGCAACCCCCGTAGTTTTCGAGATAAGCTATAGGCCCCTCTTCAAAGGGACACCATGTGCAAAATTAACATAATTTAAAACTCATATCCATAGCTTTTCAAACCTTAAATTATATTAAATATTAGCTTCAAATACATGTACCTCTAAATCGCTTAAAAAAGGTTGTTTTACATTTGTGTACTTTTATGTATAATGTAATAATGTTGTCTTAGGGCAAGGACATGGCTCATAAGTAGTCAAAGAGAAGACTTGCTAAATATGGACAGTGACAGACTTTATCAAAACTACAGGCTTTGCAGTATCCATTTCGAGCCAAAAATGTTTACCAACAGCCAGTTTTGTCGTTTAAACCACAATGCAGTACCTACGCTTTTTAGAGCATTCGAGGGATCCTCAAAAAATGATCACTCCTATTGTTCTTGGGAGCCCGTTATTTTGCAAAAACCAGGTTTCTTCCAAGAAGGTTAAAATTATTGGGAACGTGCTCATTACTCCAGGTAAATATTCTAGTATAGTAGCCGTAATAAAAAAAAGAGATTTGATAACAAACCTATGTTATACCTTAAATAGTTATTTTTGTAAAATAAATCAATATTTCTATGATTTCAGTGGTTTATATTTCCTTTCTTCCCGCTTAAGACAGTATCTTATAAAAAAAAACTAAGTATAGGTACCTATATTTAAAACAAAAAGTTGATATCTATTTTTTTTTGTTCGGCGAGAATGTAGGTACACAAATATACAAATAAAAATTAACTAAAACCGTTGATTGCATCCAATCAACGATAAAACTAAAAAAAAAAATAGGATATAATATCAAAACTCCAATCCTGTCTATTTAAAATTGAAAACTCCTTATCCCGGCCCTGTGTTTTAACCCGAAATGGCGTCGGCGACGTCAGATTTTTATTTTCACTTTGACAGGAGAGTCGGCTAGCTGATTGTTTGGTAAGCTGTGGTCTCGTCTTATTATAGACATTTGAACTTTCGATACGTTATAATCAATTTTAATACATTTAGTTAGTCGTCTAATCAACATTCGGTTACTTTGTCTCAACTTATTTCAGTCATTTGATCAGGTTTCGATATGCTCTAACCAATTTTATTACATCTGGTTAGTTTGGATTAGTCGCCGAATCAACTTTCAGTTAGTTTTACTTTGTCTCAACTTATTCTAGTCATTTGAGTCGGTTCCGATCGTTATAATCAATTTTAATAGATTTGGTTATTTTGGGTTAGTCATCGAATCAACTTCCGGTTAGTTTCACTTAATCTCAACTTATTTTAGACATCTGAACCGGTTCCGATACGATATAATAAATTTTAATACATTTAGTTAGATGGTTAGTTTTAGTTAGTCGTGTAATGAACTTTCGGTTAGTTTCACTTAGTCTCAACTTATTTTAGTCATTTGAGTCGGTTCCGATACGTTATAATCTATTTTAATAGATTTGGTTAGTTTGGGTTAGTCGTCGAATCAACTTTCGGTTAGTTTCACTTAATCTCACTTATTTTAATCATTTGAACCGGTTCCGATATGTTATAATCTAAGATTTAGTTAGTTTGAGTGAGTCGCCGAATCAGCTTTCGGTTAGTTTCACTTAGTCTCAACTCGTTTTAGTCATTTGAAGCAGTTCCGATGCGTCATAATCAATTTTAATAGATTTGGGTTAGTCGTCCAATCAACTTTCGGTTAGTTTCACTTCGTCTCATAAAAATTGATTAGTTCTTTTCCGATTCCATAAAAGAGAAAGAGGGAGAGAGAGAGAGTCATATGCTTTATCTCTCTTGCGAGACGAAAATTCCAAAACGTGTCGTTACATGCATGGCTTTGAAAAATCACTTCCATGAATCCAAAGAATATCAAAATAGCGTAAAATTTGTGGATTTCTAATATTTACCTTCGCCCAAATGATGTATATAAGTTGAGTTATATACGAGTATAAGTGAGTTTGATCGCTCTTTTAACCACTAATTAAGAATAAAAAAACCCTAGATGGAAAACACTTTTAATGCTTGGGTTAAGTTATGGGTGTGGCACAGGTTAGTTGGTGTTTTAATTATTTTTTTAAAATCGACATCCACTGTGACAACGCATTTGTCATATTAATAACAAAAGGTAATAAAATATCGATACCTATCGACAGCCGAAAATATCAGGTTAAAATTATTCCATTGTCGCTATTTTTCTGTTATATTTTGTAACTTGTGTTCGTAATTAAACAATACAAGTTGTACCTACTGGTATTTTTATCCATATCGTAGATAATATTTCGTTTATTTTTTACTTATTTATTATAATACTAAGTAACTATTATAAAATAGTATCATTAATGAGCTATAAATGAGACAGAGAATGTCAATAGTTCTTCGTAACAAATAAATAATCCAAACATTAATACGTAATCATATTCATATCATTTATTCCTAATAGAACGTTCCCCGTATAAAAATAATCGAGCGGCAGTTCATATTGATCGTACACCGTAGCTGCACCCATTCGTTTACTGTACAGTGGCCGAGTGTGTTCAAGGTCAACGGCAGTATTTTCCACGGAATGCTGGAGTGAGCGGACTTATTAGAATATCTATAGACGGTGACGAGACCACTATTTAAAATGCGAATATGTCGAAAACTATTACATTTAGGTATAGGACATGTTATAAAAAAATATTCAGAATTCTTAGGAGATCCCAAAAAATTAACAATATACAGGGCGTTTCATTTAAAAAAATATAACTTTAACCTGTCACTCATTTCTGCAACACCTTGTATATATAAATGTATTCTGCAAATAGCTTACATTATTGTGTACAACTTTTGTATTTAACATTTTTATCTAATGCGAAAAACAAAAGAGTTAAGGGGGGGGGGGGGCATTATAAATGATCACCGTGTACAAGCCGCACACCAAATTTCGTGATTCTTACTTTTCGTTTTGGAATAAAACGTAATATCAATAAAAGTCGGTAGTCTGTCCTCTTAATATCGATATTTTTAATATGGAATTGTCTAAATTTAAAAGAAATTACAAAAATGTGATACATGTACCTTAATGGTATAAATTCTGAGTGGTACTGCCAATATTAAATATAATACTAGACTAAGTAAATGCTTCCTATTGCTAAAATATTGTTTACATTTATTATTTTATGATAGAGATTTTCAATCCAAGGTCATGGTTGTTAACTGTTTAGTTGCTGTATATTACTGAATACTTAATCATTATTCAATTTTGAATTCATTTTGTGGCTATCTGTAGTTTCAGTGGTTAGCGATTCAGTGGTCTTATTTATTTTCTTTTGCTTAGATTAGATGCCTTATTATTGGACTTTTTCATAGCTGTATCTTAGCGAACTAGAGCTTACCAGTTGTTAGCCTAACTCTGTTAATTTGATGATTGTACAACTTTATTTAATGGGGTTACCCCGTATAATAATAAAATAAATACGATAGTATGTGTTTTTTCTCTACTAATAATGAGAAACAACGCACATATTAGCGGCGGATAATATCAGTTTATGACTTTAAGAGATGGAGTCCGAAACGAGTACATTAGATAAATAACCAAGGTTATGGCCATTTTAGACAGACCTTAACCTATGGTGGCAGTGGTTAGGACACGAAGCGCCACAGTAAGAGATTCGGTTACACAGCATTCTACAGAAAGGAAGGATGGACACCAATAAAGGTTTCTGGACGATGTTAACTGTATTACATTTGGCAAAGAAGAAGACATAGATAAATATGAAAGGGCTACACTCAGCAGTGGATGGTTACTTGCTAACGAAAAGAGTGTCGAAAGAATGAATGCCTTCTGTAGGGTTGGATCTGGGATTTTATGACTGCTAAAAGAAGATTTCTATTTTATTTCTATCATGCCGCGTGATTGGTGCCGCTTCTTATACTAATAGGATCATTTAAAAACAAACCAATCAAATTTCTATTGCCTATCCAAAATACTTCATAAAAATAAGCCATATTAAAATTTTTAAATAAATCCGTTAAGCGGTTCTTGAAATATAAGAGTTTAAATATGCAGAATTCGAAGCGCGTTTCGATCGGGGATGTGACGTAATAAAATAGGATCACGTCCTATTGCGACCTTCATATCTTATGACGTCACGCCTTTACAATGTTCCAGCGGCACTTTCTTATTAATTTCATCGATTTAGACGTCTCAGAAAAATCTGATTTTTGGTATATCAACTTAATATGTCAAGGTCTTTTGAATAAAATTATTTTTGAAAAATTGAAAATGAGCCTATTGCAACCCATGTTTTTCGCGAAGACGAAGTTTTAGGGTAAGAAAATTGAAGAAGAGTCCAGGCTTGAATTGAATAGTCCCTTTCTTTTTTGAAACAATGTAGCAGCAATGCCGCAAGGTCTTTGAAAGGTAATTTAACACATCAAACTTTCCTGACGTTTGGAAAGGATCGCTGCTATCTCCAATTAATCAGACTGACAAAATTTTACTATAACATCTATAAATAATTAATGGTTAAAGGTTAATTTTCGAGTAGCAGCAGTAAACACTCGAAATAGAAAATTAATTGGGTTTTGACCGCATGCACATGGCAAATTATGGTTTAACTTGTTTTATATATAAAGGTTAACTTCTCTAACTGTGACTTGCAAATTTCGCTTTTATTGCCGAGTAGTCGTCTTGTCTTTATTTTAGTATTAATTGCAAGTATTATGCGAACTAGAGTAGTTTTTGACAGCATGTACTTCTGTTAGTAATGTTATTGACTGTATATTTTGTATTTGTGCACCGATTGTATTATTTGTTCCATTTAAGGAATATCTCTTGTAGTGTTTCTTGAAAAAATAAATACTAGGAAGGAACTGGAAGATAATTGATTCAGATAATATTAACACGTTAAGTGCTCCGGTGTTTTAAAGGTAAATGTCACTCTGGGCCAAGGTGCTTTTGTTCCTCCAATTCACTCGTTTTATCAATTTGGACAACTTTTGTTTATTATTTTTTTTTTTTGAAAAAATTACACAACGGCTGTGTCCGGAACCGCCATGGCCACACAGGAGTAGTCAGTGCGCCAGGCCTTAGCAGCCTCTAAAATCTAGACTAGACAGCATGCATTTATTCACGTATGGCCTGAGCATAGTTTTAATCGAATTTATTCAGAGTGAATCTAGCTTTTGTTTATAATACCGTGTATTGACCGTAGGATGGAGGTCTCGCGGAAAAAGAATGGTAGCTATGCTGCAAGCAAATGCTGCTGCTGAAGGTATGCCACTTTAAAGCTTATTTTGTTGATTTATTGCTCTATAATTTATTTGTAGTAATTTTAGAATCAGACTGAGAACCATATAAATCCGATTCTTTGATGGCCTCGGCATAACGCTATTTCTCCTATAGTAGCTGCATAATCTAAATCGATAATAATAATAGGAAGTACGATCAGGTCAAATCAACTTTTCGGTGCTAATCGGCAAGAGGTCGGTGAACTTAATTTCGAGCTTGCCCCTCTCATGAATTGTCCAGATCGGCATAACACTAGTCAGATGATGAAATACATAATAGAGATCATCACGAACATGATTTTGAACTTGCTCCTCCTATCAATGTTGCAAGTCAGCATGGATGAATAGGAAAAACCCAGAAGATAACCATTTGATTTTCAGTTTTGATGAACAGGTAGGAGTTAAACCAGAACTTGCAGTTGCACTAGTTGGCCCTTTTTTTACTTACTATTTCTCGATTCTGAATCTAATGATCTAATTTTCTCGCTTGCTTGGCTGGGAGCCAACAAATGTATATGTATATATAACTTTATTCCGTTATCAATCAGTCATGGGCCGCAACAGTTTCGAGGTGTTCTTGAAGTGTGGCATTTTAATGTCCTCTTGTGATTTCAAGGTGCCTATAGATCTTTGAAAGAGTTCTGTATAGATGAAAACCTATTGCCGTTTAGAGGAAGATCAAAATGTAAATAGTATAGATCCGTACACAAACTTTTTAAACTTCGTTCCAGTAATGGCTAGGCTTGGAATATTATGATGTATTCCGGAAAGGAGAGAATGCTAACTGTACGGTTCCAACAAAAATAGTTATGAATCTGTCAGAAAAATTATTAGATAAAAGAAGGACTGCTGTTACTCATAACTCTTATACAAAACTAGCATATAATCCAAGCAGCAGCAAGAGAAGTTGCAAACAAAAAACTAAAAGTGGGAAATCATAGGAAAGGAGAATGCAAATGGAATTTCTGTAATCAAATTAAAGGATAAAAGAGACGTAATGTTATCTACGAAGCATGCAACAGAGACTGTGACTTTAGACAATCGAAGTGGTCCTATACAAAAAGGCCTATCTGTAGCACAACACCGCAAAAAGCTCCTTAGAGCTATCGGATCAAAAGCCCAGTTATGATTGCTTAAGAAAAATTGTAAAATGATGTGAATGAAACCACAATCTCATAACTGAGTTACGATGAGATACGTTCCAAAATCTCTCATCATCAATTCAAAAAGTAAAATGGGCCCTCGCACAAGGTTCGGAAATATTGCCATGGTCGTTATTAGAAAAATATTCCAAAATTATTTGCTTATTATTTTAGTAAATGTAATAATGGACCGCCTATAAAATCAATTTATCAAGTACGTCACATTAAATTGACTAAAAAAATAGCTGTAAAAAAACACTCTTGCTTTCTATTAGAAACCCAGTACTGCCACCTATTACAATTAGGCCGCAGTAAGGCCAGTTCCTGTCTGACAGTTGTTTGACGGCAGTTCCTTAATTGGCCTCAGGCATTGCTGGAAGTGATGAATCACACGGCGGTCCCTATGGACCGCCATGAACTCGTGTGGAGACATGTATTGTCTTAGCAAATTACTGATATCAGAGGCATCTATTCATAGTTCACCCGTTAATATGTTGTTCTCTAATTCATTATCATAGGTGCTTGCAAACATTTTTAATAAGTAATCTTCTTGATGTGGAGGAAATTCATAGCCATTTATTAAGGACCGTAATAGCGAAACGCACTCAAATCAGTGCAATAACTCATTGTATTTCTTCTCAAGGTTGTCTTCGTTTTAGGGTCCGTTCTGTACTGGAGAATTTGGGTTTAAAATGTACTATCCTAACTATGATGTAGACAGTGCCGTAGCAGATTGTGCAGTTGATGTTGAGGAGAATGATATGGACAGTTAATTTTAGTTTAAAATAAAATATTCTTGTTACGTTTTCTTTTTGTTCAAAGAGCCTTCTACTTGGATTTTGATATGATTAAAGGTAAGTAGTCGTTAGTGATAATATCACAGACTAAGAGTAATGAGTAATGTCATGTATATTATGGATACTGCGAGTTAGTGATTGCTACTTCTATATAGTCGAATGATAAACATATTATTGGAAGCGAAATCTGTATGTGTAATAAGCGTTCTCAAAGTTATACAACTATTCAAGCAATTTAGCTATTTCTTTAATTAAAATAAATCTATATTAGTATATTAGGATGTATCAAACCTAAATAAATCAATAAATTTTTTTTTATAGATTTTATAGAAATGTTCTTTCACGTAGATACACATTTTGTATAGTTTGTATGCTTACAGGTATAAACATGTAAGTATTGCAGTAACTTTTTTAAAATAATAATTCTGCTGTGACAAAGGCTTGATTACGTCTTATATATGTAATATCATTGTTGAAACATGAGAGCTCGCAAATTTATTTTTAGTTGCAAAAATACCTACATAAAAAAACAGTGTATTCTTAAGATCACATTTTTTGTGTTCTATATTTTGAAATTACTTGCCACAACTTCGACGTTTAAAGTAAAATTTTACCTCGAAATCTCCCTTAAAATTGGCAGAAACCGTTGTTTAGCGCTTGAAAAATGTCCGATCCTGGCCCATTTTCCCATCTTCAAATCATTTTAAATATTTCAGGCAAATAAATCCACTTAACACAAAAACTATACCCATCGGTATGCTAAAAGTAAACTTTTACTGTCTCTAATCACTAAAAAATTTCCACATTTTTCAATCGTGACCCATTTTTTCTGCTTCAAACCGTTTTCAATGAAATTTCAGGCAGTTAAATTTATAAATCTACATATTTTCATCTAAACGTCATGTTAAAATATTGAAAGATCTATTTCTGTTATGTGCTCTTAAAGTAGATTCCACAAAGTGAGAATAAAAAAAAAAACACCAAGTCGGCATTTTTAATCGGATCGAAGTGATTTTTTGGTATGTTCTGCCCAATCCTCCCTTTTTAACGTACGAAAATTTGGTTGCTTCAGATTATTCATTTTTCCAGTAATAAAATATTAAGGGGTGTCGTGTCAAAACCTAAAATGGCGTAATCGTCAAGTAATTTTCTTTTCTAAAAAGAAATTACTTTGAAAAATAAATAAAATCCTTAATTGTGTTTGAATTGCTTACGGCCAGGGCATTTTAGTAGGGGTTCTCCTTGCAAAACATGTAATGGTAAGCATAATATCTTAATGCATGTAAACAAAAAGACGCCTGATAAAATAGGACAAAGTTCAGTCAAAGACAGATGAGGAAAATAGTTTGGTCTCGGCTATAGAGTCTGTCTCACATGTTACTCATAATAATTCGGCAAATGTTGAAGTAAGTCACGTTTTATTATCTACGGCTCACATTGATGTTTTGGTGTTTTGCACAAACATGGAAAAAAACAGTTGGCTAGGGTTGTTTTAGATAGTAGGTCTCAGTCCAGTTTTATTAAGAACGACTATGCGAGAAGTTTGGTTTCCTAAGGGAGAAAGTTGCCATATCTCTGAAGGGAATAAATGGTTCTTTGTCAACTATAAATTTCAAATGTAACGCGACTATTATTTCCAAATTCAGCTAATATTTCGTGCTTTGTGATTCCTAAAATAACCGGTAGTCTGCTCATAACAAACGTTAAAATAAATGACATTAAAATCCCTAGCCATTGCAAACTTGCAGATCCGTGTTTTTTTTTTTTTTTTGATCCAAAGGAAGTGGATATGTTAATCGGTTCTGATATATGCTGGTCCCTAATTTGTGTAGATAAGATTTGTTTGGGGTCCAATTTGTCAGTGTTGCAAAATACACAGTTTTGCTGGGTTGTTTCAAGGGCCGATAGGCAAAAATTATAATTCTGCAGTTTCCAATTGCTATTTTGTTAGCACAGAACAGCAAATTCATGATGATCTAAAAAGTTTCGGGAATTGGAGGATTTTGGTTCTGCAAAGACATTATCTGAGGAGGAGCTTGCCTGTGAAAGGCATTTTGTTGTTAGGTTGCCTGGACGAATCAAAAGTTGGGTAATTCCTTTGAGCCTGCTAAGAAGCGGTTTTTTAAGTCTAGAACAAAAGTTTATGTCCAACAGTAATTACAAAGAGTTATACTATAATTTCATAAAATAATATATTAATTTGGGACATATGTCAAAGGTTGAAAATCCCAATATGAGCTTCAATTACTTTATGTGTCATCATGGTGTTTATCGTGAGAATACTCTTACAACAAAGTTAAGGGTTGTGTTTGATGTTCCACTTCCTAGTGATACAGGGTATTCCTTAAATCATATTTAAATGGTGGGACCAACAATACAACAAGAGTTGTTTTCAATTTTAATCCACTTTCGACAGCATAGGTTTGTTTTGCTTCTGATTGCACTAAAATGTACAGATCTGTTTTAATGGCCCCTGGTTAGGTTTGTAAAAAATCTTATGGCGTTTTACTCCCGAAAGCTCGTTGGATACATATGAGTTGAAAACGGTTACCTACGGTAAAGCAGCTGCATCATTTTTGGCTATACAATGTCTTTTTCAATTGGCAGATGACGTCTATGAAGAAATTCCTGATATTGCGGAGGTTATAAAAAATTAATTTTTACGTGGACGATCTTTTAACTGGATCCGATTCATTGGAAGATGCTCGCCCTATTGCAAATTCGGTTTTTGAGGTTTTAAAAAACGGCTGTTTTGTTTTAAGAAAATTTTATTCTAATAATTCTGAGGTCTTAAATGACATCCCTAATAATGATCCACTGTTAAAGATTGTTGAGTTTGGTGAAAACGATGGTAAGAGTACACTCTGTTTGATCTGGTGTCCTTATATAGATAAATTGATGTTTGATGTAAAGCTTTGTCAACTTTGAATAGTATTTTCAAGCGTGTAATTTTATCGGAGAGTTTGAAAATCTTTGGTTTGATTTGTCCGGTTACTATTGTTATTAAAATGTTACTTCAAGCCTTATGGCTTAAAAAGCTCTCTTGGGACGATCATGTGCCAAATCACATTGCCACTTTGTGGATGGAATTTAAGTCTGAGTTGCATTATTTAATTAATTTGAAGATAGATCGACATGTAATTTGTAACAATTGGAATTACATTGAAATGCATTGCTTTTGCGATAGCTCTGAGAAGGCTTATGGTTCTTGCATTTATATTCGGTATATTGCTAAAAATGGTGAAATTTATGTTCATTTGTTAATTAGCCAAGGCCAAGGTTGCTCCTTTGCAGTCTATAACATTACCACGTTTAGAGCTCTACGGTGCCCTTGTTGCAGTTAGGTTAGCTGACAAAATAATAAAAGATCTTAGACTTCAGATAGATAGGATAATCTTTTGGACTGACTCAACCATTGTCTTAGGTTGGCTAAAACCAATGCCAAATAAACTAAAAACTTTTGTGTCTAACAGGGTTTCTGAGATTCAGAGCCTCTCTGGTAACGACGATTGGAGTGAGTTGAATCGAGCTGATCATTTGTCCCGGGGAGTGAAGTGTTCTGATATGAAGGGATTAAGTATTTGGTGGCATGGTCCCCAATTTCTGTTTTTAGATGAATCTTGTTGGCCTAAGAGAACCTGTCAAAATGATAATTTGCCAGATTTAAAAAAAATTAAGTTTTGTGTACCAAAGTGATTGTAAATCATATTGATAATGATTATATTGTTGAACGATTTTCTGATCTTAATAAATTGAAAAGGATTCTTGCGTTAGTGCATAGGTTTGCTAATAATTGCAGAAATCCTAAATCAATGCGCGTAACTAGTCCTTTGACGAAATCTGAAATTGATATCGCTTTTTTTAATAAAACACGTCCAGCGCCATTGTTTTTATTCAGATATCATAGATATTAAAGACAAAATTATATTAAAATCCAGTAGCAAACTTTTGAGTTTAAATCCATTTTTGGATCAGCTTGATATCTTGAGAGTCGGTGGCCGACTAAGCAATGCAAAGTTTAATTTTGAGAAAAAGCATCCAATAATTTTGCCTAAACACCATGTCCTTACAAAATTAATTCTTAGAAATGAGCATCTTAAATGATACCATAGTGGGCCACAACATTTGCTTGTTTCTATTCGAGAAAAATATTGTCCCATCTCTGGTCGTTCTTTGTCCAAACAAATATAGTGCTTAATTGTATTAAGTGTTTTAGATTTAATCCCAAGCTTTCAGCTCCGAATATGGGAAATTTGCCTGAGCAACGCTTAATATCTAAACAACCCTTTGATGTCATTGAAGTTGATTACGCGGGGCCAGTTTCTATAAAAATAAAATGGGTAGAGGTGCCAAGCTGGTAAAGTCATACGTGGCTCATTTTATTTGTTTTTTAACAAAGGCATCTTGAACTGGTAACGTACCTTACTAAGAACGCTTTCATTTTGACATTTCGTAGATTCTCTTCAAGGAGAGGAAAACTGTCTACAGTTTTTTCTGAAAACGATACTAATTTTGTGGCTGCTTCGTCCGAATTAAAAAAAATTTCGTCGGTTTATCCAGGATAATGATTCTGATTTAACTTTGGCTTTTTGCAAAGAAGAGGTAGAGTGGCATTTTATACCGCCTCAATCCCTTCACTTTGGTGGCCTTTGGGAGGCCGGCCGGAGTGAAAAGCATGAAGTTCCGTTTAAAACGTGTGGTTGATAATACAAGTTTAACGTTTGAACAGTTCTACACTTTATTAACAGAGATTGAGGCAATAATGAACTCTGGTCCTCTTTCCAATTACCATGAAGACCTCACTGCATTAACGCCTTCGCACTTCCTGATTAGTCGTCAGTTCAGTCGGATAGAGTCCATGGATGTTTGAAATATAACTTCCAATCGTTTGTCCTTATTCAACCATCTTCAGAAGATGAAGCAGCACATTTGGTCCATCAGAACTCCAACAGAGAGGTAAATGGAAGAAAAATGGTGAAAACTTAAAAAAAGACAATTTGGTGCTGATTAAAAACGATAATGTAGCCACGATGAAATGAAATGGAAGCTGGGGAGAGTGATAGAAGTGATTCTGGGTAAAGATGGTGTTGTGCGAGTTGCCATAATAAAAACTGAAAATGGGCTCATAAAGAGAAGTTTTTCGAAAATTTGTGCGCTACCAATAGACTCAGTACAATGATGTTAATAGTTTCGTTGAAGGCCTAGTCTTTCAAGGCGGGCGATATGTTTTTACCGGAATGCTACTTAAAATAAGGACAGTTCGGCTGAGGGGAAAGCCACAAAGTATCGAAAATCCC
>MU182193.1:332199-355696 GCA_016904865.1 Pissodes strobi
TAAGGACAGTTCGGCTGAGGGGAAAGCCACAAAGTATCGAAAATCCCGAGCGGACCCGAAGCTTTCGACAAAATGATTCTTTTCTTGATTTTGGGTATGTCTTGGGTTAGCACCTGGTTAGTTTCCTTTCCTTGAGCCCCCGAAGCGAGCGGTGGGCCATACGAAAAGTGAAATATTCAATTTCAGTGTGTTGAAAAATAGCACTTAAGTCGCGTTCAGACTTGAAAAAACATGCGACGAATCAAAGAGGGAACGTACGCATATACATGCGTGTTTGCAGGAAACTGAAGTAAACTGTAATGTACATGAGATGAGAGTAGACAAATGATGCATTGAATATGGGTGCTTCCTGACTTTCGAGTCTTGACACGGCTTTACGTAATGAGCACTAGTAGGACTTTTTGCGCAAAATACAAATAGTTTGGGTTTTGCGTTTTCCCGAAAATGTAGAATATCTTTATCGGGACATTTCGTAACCTAGTCGTGACAGGAATTTTTTAATGGTATGTGACAGGAAGGTCAATAAAATTATGTCTAGGGGCGGACCCATAACTCGGAGCATGCTTGCGCAATAAACTGTTTTCATGTACTTCGTGATGCAACCAGTCGGTTCGTTTGTATGTCCACTGATGGTCTAGGGCAAGGTTACTAATTCTGTTCATTAACCTTGGGTCTAGGGGTCTGCATGGTTAGCCATCACTTCGGCGATCCGGGTTCAAATCCCATCGTTTTTTATTTTTTATTTTTTTAAGGTTATATTTTTACAGTTTTTTTCTTGATTTTGGGTATGTCTTGAGTTAGTTTCCTTTTCTTGAGCCCCCGTAGCGAGCGGAGGGCCATGCGAAAAGTGAATTTAGACAACCCACATTACTCCGCTGAGAGTTATGGGTCAGGCCGTAGACATAAGCTGTCAGTAATAGCATTGAATATTAACTAACGATAAGAAGGCCCACTCAACTCAACGGGATGTGCGTGTTCAGCAAGCGCTACAAAGGAATCGTCGTTTATTTTCTTCGTTGCCTGGTAACGATCGGCGAACTCCGCCGCACACAGGTTGAATTTAAATAAAAGCTGGCCATAAACGATATTTTCGTTTGCGGTATATTTAATCAAATTTATGACGAAATTATTTATAGCACTCTAGTACTCTAGTTGGCTTTGGAAAAACACATTTGATATCTTTTGAATTGGTTGCAGCGCCCTGTCAAACTTTATGGTTTTTTTATTATCACCAAATAAATATTTTGATAAAGTTTGTATTCAACTGGCTGTTTCAAAAATCTATTAACGTTTTTAATTAGTTAAATTAATTTTTTGCTGCATTTGTTGATTGACCAAAGGGACATACCTAAGGGCGGATGTCCGCCCCCAAAGGTAGGTGAGTTGGGGAATGGATTATGATGATGGGGAAATGGGAATTTGCAAAAATCATGAAACCAAGATTGGGCATTGGGCCCCGAAATATGTTTACGGGACGAAAATGATTGTTGGGATTTTCAAGAAGACATAATTGGGGAGGGAGTGTACGTAACATCAGTCTTGTATGTCATTTCGTATTTAAAAAAAATTAACTTACAGCATATTGAATGTTGTACAGGATCAATATCATCTCTAGAATTTTCCTAGAGAAACTGGACTTAAATCACCTGCAAAAAATGGGTATGATCGAATCACAAACTTAAAAAAACCGAAATGAAACTAAATTTAATGTTTCAAAATAAAAAAAAGGTAGCCTGTAAAGTACACGTGATAGAAGTGAATACTTCTTTACCGATTTTATCTCTCTTGCGAGACGGACATTTCACAGTTTGTGACGCTTTGAAAAATCACTCTCAACTCTCATGAACCAAAAATTGGGTTCTCACATCAAACTCATCCTAGCTTTGGTTTCCATCAACGAACGACAGGTTTTCGTAATATGGCAGCATCTTTAACACGGCCGTAACATTTCCTTTTACAAGTTAAATATACCAATGATCTATTGTCCTTACTATCACTACCACTAGAACTCATTTTGTTGCTTGTAACAACCGATATTGGTAAAAATTGCAACACGTGAAGGCAGAAGTACATTGGATAGCACGCCACATTTTCTGTGGCGAATTTCATTGGCGCTGGGACGTAGATCGGTACTTCATACAACGGCGGATTGTTCTTCCATAAAGCGTCTGTTTTTTTAATGACAATTACTCGAAGTAGGATCCTGGATCGGTTTTCGATACGTTTGCGAGCGTCATGTTAAAGAGCAGCACGAAAAGTGTAAGATAGAACGGTTAACTCATTTTTCACTGAACTGTGACAGATCGTTTTTTTCCTGTGGTCTTCATATGTGTACTATGTAGGCATTCCTTCAAAAATAAATTCCGAGAATGATCTCTCCGACAAAAAAAAACTAGTATCTTAGCGCAAGTCCTGCTTACCTTGATACCATAATTAAACACACTGCTGGTTAAAAAGTTTTTTATTTAATTTATTTAACAAAATAATGATGTTTCTTATTCAAATACTTTATACAATACAAACTTATCAGATATATCTACAAATGTACGTGATATTTTTCACATTTCATACAAGATAATAAGTTGACAAAAGATAAATTTATCACACGAAAAATATTTTAATATTAAATTATATTGGTAGAGTAATACATCAATAGTAGGGAGATAATAAGATAAAACAGTTCCAGTTCATTGTAAATTATTATATATGAAGAATATATTTTTAACCTTATGTAACAAAGGTAATAATTGTTAATAATACTCTTTACGCAGACGAAAACTTTAATTTGTTCACTAAATGATCGACCGTAGAAAGGCGAACTAAAAATACTTCTAAAGTAAATATTTTCTGTTTATAAATGTATTTATCCACAATTAACTTCATAATTGTTTTGTGGCAGGATGTTTTCTTTTCGTCATAAATATTGAACATACGAGCAGCTACTAGGTATAAGAGTAATTCAACGAATCGTTAAAACGAATTTGTGGCTAATTGACTAATTGAGCCAAATTTATAACTCGATGGTTTCCAATTTAAAAACTGTTTTGCTTGGGCTTTTTTTGAATTTACACGAAAAAGCACACGTCATATAGCATACCCTGTGCATAGATTTAATTATTTTTTAAATATTAACGTTAAAAAGAAATTTTACACAAGTTGAGAGGCTGCAGAACCTAAATAATTGGACTTTAATAACTTAGTTTTTAATAAATAGTGTTTCTTCTAACATCACCTATTTAGTCGTAAGTGGCTAAAAATCTATTACCATAAAACTCTTTGCTTGTTTAGAAAATACGATTCATCATACGATCATTCAGCTTCAAAATTGTTGTACAGGGTGAGTAAAAAATACAGTATTGTTATATACCTTATTTTGCAATATGCGAAAAGCTACTCTTAATAAAAGTTTTTGCATGAAAAATTAATAAGATTCGCGTCATCAAACATTTAATTCGGCTGGTTATAGAGGCCATAAAAAGTACGAAAATGTCATGTCTAAATTAAACTCCAAGCTGAAGTACAAGATTTCACTAAAAGATTTAAATATTAAAATTATGAGTTTTATCACATTACTATAAATAATAATGACATGCTTGTCAATGTGTTTATCTACTGTAAAATCGTTCCCATCAAAATGATATCTATTGTGCAAATGGTTTTTATAATAAAGTGTTATGGGGATGGCCATGTAATCATACCGCTAGGTCATGGAAATAATTTAGCGAGAAATTTGTAGGAATCCCAATAACTCTGATGGCAATCTGCAATATATTAAAAAAAGGTTCCAAAGAACTTGTTCGGTTTTGGACCTCAAAGCGAAAAGGAAGAAATATGACCAATGCTGCCACAGTTCTAGTTCTTTAATCTGTTAGAGAAACTGCTGTGATGCCCCTTAGAAATCGTGCTGAACAGTTGGAAGTTGTGAAAAAAGCCATATTCAGAAAAGAAAATATTTCGGTTCAAACACCACTTTAATCAAACAGTAGAAGAGGGAGATGAAGCGAAGACTATATTTTTGTTTGTGGGTAGGAGACAAAATTTAGATTTTTACAAGAGTATTATGTATGATCTTGATTGTCATCATCGCAGACAGAATTGACAAGGTAGTTGAAATGCTTAACATGCTCAATATACAATCACAAAAGGTGGACTTAAAAATGAATCTGTCGAAAACTCAGTATATGACGAATCTGGTCTCGAGTAATGGTGTGCAAATAAATAATACATAAATTGAATTACAAATATCTGGGTTCACGTGACAATCAAACTAAAGAACTGGAAGGGCGGATTGGTGTAACTTGGACAGCTTTTGATCAGTGTGTACTTCCTGTTCTTACCTATGGAGCAGAAATCCTGATCCCAGCTGGACGCACTATAAACAAAATTCAAGTGGCTAGATAGAATTCCTAATAGAAATATTACGAAAAGAACTGGAGTGGAGGATGCGATCATTAGAATAACCCATCTTAAGTGGAATTGTGTGTCTCGGAAAGCCTATAGAAAGAGAGGAATACCCCCACTAGATGGTCAGATGACATAAGAAGAGTGCCATCGAATTGGATACAGATGACAGAAAGGAGTGGCTAATATTGAGAGAGGCTGCGTGATGATGATGATGATGATTATGTGGTAGGATGCATGTACATTTTCTACTAATGGAACTGTAGCCTCCCAGCACGTCAGATACCGGTCTCGAGTAAACCCGGAATTTAAAATAATGCTAAGAAGACAATATTTTACAAAAGTAAATGTGTGGTGCGCGACATCTGTCCTTAGCATTATATTATAGGCCCATATTTTTACAATAACACCTGCAATAGAATATCATACTTGGAAATGCTGGCTACATTTTTTGCAATGAACTCGAAAATGTACCAATACATTTTCGCCAAAACATGTATTTTCAACAGAATTGTTGCACAGCACATTACGCTCGTGAGGTAACAGAATGGCTTAACCAAAGATTTGGTCTAAAATGGATTACTAGAGATGTCCCAATTTTGTGGTCAATGTTTGAGATATGCTTATTAAATAAAATGACAGTTTCGTATTTTTTATGCTCCTTTTGGCAAATTAAATTTTTGATAGCGTGAATCTGTATTTTTTATTAACCCTGTACAACAATATTGAAGTTTTTAATTGTGAATCGTATTTTCTAAACAAGTAAAAAGTTTTATCAAGAATAATATTTTTCGTGTTTAACTTTTTGATTCATTCGTCCTCTTTTAAACCCCATCCGCGGTTATATTGTATATAATTCAAATTTGTTTAAATTATGAAACATTTTGAACCACCTCTCTACCTAGAAATATACAAGTGCAAAGTTAGTAGTTTAACCACAAATTAGCTGTATCGAGTTGCTGAACCGCTCTCTATTGTTTAAGTGCATATACTGCATTGATATAAATCTATTAACTTTAGCAGCAAAATATCGTTCACAAAATATTGTCAACTTTAAGATTGTTTTGCGCTTTAGATATACCTTTGAAGTTTGAATATTGCACAGGCTCAATACCTCTCTATCTCTTGGTGCCTTTAACAAGCACAAAACAGCTGCTCTGCCGTAGAAACCATTATTTCAATTACCATGGTAATTATATCCTTGGCAGGAGATGGATATTCCTATCCGGCCTTTAAAGTTCAAACAAGTGTCAATTTTTAATTGTAGATTCAATATCGGTTACATATTGCTACAATCAGTAACATTTTGCTAAGAAATTTGAAAATATTAGGAATATTTGCTTGCATTCTACAACAGTAATGTTCATGATTTTTGTAAGACAATGTAAATTTTCATAAAATTTTATTGTAATAATTAATAAAATGTCAACACGTATATATGGTGAAATTGCTTCAAATATTTTGTACTTAACTTTGCAGTATTTTCGATTCTAGTAAAGATACAGATATAAACCTTCTAAACGTTCAATGTTGTATCAGTTAGTAATTGAGCCAATCTACCACTTCAAATGGCAGAAATGATATAGATTTTCATGTATGATACAATGGTTCCAACTCACAACTGTCATTACAAAATCTAACTTAATCATTACCAATAGACACTCTGATAAATAGAAATAATAACAGGCAACAGCTTGAATTCACTCCCATAGGGTGCAACAGAAAATACTTTCACAACGGAAAGTTAGTGGACAATTAATCTATGGTAAGCATTTTGTCTTAAAAAATGTAAAAAAAATTGTCGAATACTTGTAATATTAGTAAAAAATGTTGCATAAAGAAATGCTACTCCTGAGAATCCGAAATTAAGCTGTGATGTACAGAAATTGCAAACATAGAAACGTGTTTTGGAAGAAATTAAAGTTTTTCAGGTATGTTTTAAAAGAAAATAATATTATGCGTCACATTTTAATAATCTTCACTTTTCGCCTATAACAAAAATATTTACGTCAATTAACTTATTAGATATTTTAAACGAAATTGATTATGAGCGCAGACATAATCGTATATTGGCGAAAAATTGTGCTTAGACAAAATCATCTCGGTTTGAACTACTCTCATAACTGTTTAGGGCTATTGTACCTAAATTGAAAAAATATGTAATTATCACACATATTTTAAAGCATATATTATATGCTTGTTTACATTCTTAGGGGCAACCACTGTGGATACAACCGAAAACTTATATACAGGGGTTTTCTCGGCGTAATGCCATTTCTTGTTCGACGTCGTCATACAAGCCTTTGACGCTTATTTGCTATCAGTCAGGTTGACGATGAAGTCGATTTTTCTATAGTTAGACCTGAAACAAATGAAAATAGTCTAAAAAATCGGTGCGTGCTTAAGACCACATGACAGAAGTCTGACGCTCAGTCTCACAGTCTCATCCACTACCCAGGAAAAAAGAAGTCTGCTGATCGCGCGAAAACAACTTTTCGCTATAAAAGTTCTCATACTTTTCACTATAAAAGTTTTCATAAATATTAAGTATGGTTTACCAATTGGTCACTGACAAACTTTGTAAGTATATACAATGTGTCTCACACAAGATGATGCCACCTCGATGAATATGTTATATTTATAACATTAAATTAATTTTTGATAGTAGTTCTACGACCATAAGTTCACCAGGGATGATAATACAGACATTAGGAGATTTTTCGTATTGCAGAATACAGATACAGAAATCTTGAGTTTCTATCAGCTCCTATGATTGATCATGGTTAAGACTTTTTAATAGAAATTAAGTAATTTTATTATCATTTCTTAAAAAACAATAATTTGATAAAGACAAAACAGTGTACTCACGTTCTTTATCGTAACGTCTGACAGCCTCCTCCCTCTCCGCGGCATCGAAGTACCACAACGTTATCGCGTACCTTGTGTCGTAAGCGGGTTGCACTTCATGCGGATTCCGCCTGTCTGACCAGAAGAATAGGAGTCTGTCGAACAGCGGTTCTATATCTGCGACCTGAAAATGAATAGTACTCTATAAAACATTAACCATCTCCTTCACCTGGAATGATGTTTACAAGGTTGTGATAATTTAATGGATCATTAATACAGGGTGTCCGGAAATACCGTTCGAATAATTTCAGGAGTGATTCTACATAAGAAAACATGAAAATTTTTTCATATGAACATGGGTCCGAAAAATGCATAGTTTCCAAGATACAGGGTGTCAAACTTTTTATAAAAAATCAGTTTTTTGTTAATATCTTAAATATGATTTTACTGATTTTGTTGAACTTTGGCAGCGTTATCTGTAGTAATAAGGGGCTCATTAAGCTTTAATTAGATTAAAAATATAAGGTCTAGTGGCGTCCCGGGGGGCATCATACCGAATATTATTGACAAAAAAAGTGTGCGCCACTGACTTTTTCAAACATTTTATATTTTTTTTCGTATTAAGCAACTAAAAATACAATATTTTGAATTCTCGAGTTATTTTCGTATCTTGCTTCGTTTTCGATAAAAAAAGTAAAAACCGGTTTATTACATTTCCAAACTTTTTTGATAAAATCGATATTTTTATTTATATCTTAAATATGCTTTTACCGATTTTGTTGAAATTTAATAGGATTATCTGTAGTAATAGGCGGCTCATTTAGCCTTAATTAAATTAGAAATATAATGTCCAGTGGCGTTCCGGGGGGCATCATACCGAATATTATCGACAAATAAATGTGCGCCACTGACTCTTTTAAACATTTTATATTTTTTTCGTATTAACTAAAAATACAACATTTTTGTTTCTTGAATTGTTTTCGTATCTTGCTTCGTTTTCGAAAAAAAAAATAAAAACCAGTTTATTACATTTCTTTAGGGCACCAAATTCTACATCAAACGCTGTAATAAACTGGTTTTATTTTTTTTTCTCGAAAACGAAGCAAGATACGAAAACAATTCAAGAAACAAAAATGTATTTTTAGTTGCTTAATACAAAAAAAAATATAAAATGTTTAAACGAGTCAGTGGCACACATTTCTTTGCCAATAATATTCGGTATGATGCCCCCCGGGACGCCACTGGACATTATATTTTTAATCTAATTAAGGCTAAATGAGCCGCCTATTACTACAGATAATCCTATTAAATTTCAAGAAAATCGGTAAAAGCATATTTAAGATATAAATAAAAATATCGATTTTATCAAAAAAGTTTGGATATGTAATAAAACGGTTTTGACTATTTTTTATTGAAAACGAAGCAAGATACCAAAGCAACTCGAGAATCAAAAATATTGTATTTTTAGTTGCTTAATACGAAAATAATATAAAATATTTTAAAAAGTCAGTGGCGCACACTTTTTTTGTCAATAATATTCGGTATGATGCCCCCCGGGACGCCACTGGACCTTATATTTTTAATCTAATTAAGGCTTAATGAGCCCCTTATTACTACAGATAACACTGCCAAATTTCAACAAAATCGGTAAAATCATATTTAAGATATTAACAAAAAAATGATTTTTTATAAAAAGTTTGACACCCTGTATCTTGGAAACTGTGCGTTTTCGGACCCATGTTCATATAAAAAAAATTTCATGTTTTCTTATGTACAGGGTGGCCCGTTTAAGAGGGGCCTATACCTTATCTCGAAAACTACGGGGGTTGGAAAAAAAATTTAAATACAAAAGTTATTCCTAATAAAATGATCTTTATTTTTTTGGTATTGTTTTATTCGTCACTTTTTTATATACAGGATGGTCAAAGAAAGTTACACTTTTTTAAATGAAACACCCTATATTTTATTACATTTTTGGATTCTACTTAAAATTCTAAGCATATTTGTTGTATGATGTTATACCTCTAGAGTTAGTAGTTTCACAGCTATAAACAGTTGAAAATCGGTACTTTGGCTACTTTTCACCTTGGTAGCAGGAAGACCATTAAAGATGGAGTAAAATGAATTCCACATTCCTATCTTAACTTTCCAAGAGCTATCTGATGGTGCTAACTGATGGTACCTACAGAGGTACCAGATTTGGTACCTATGGTACCACCTGCCAATTAGTACCGTCAAATAGCTCTTGAAAAGTTAAGATAGGAATGTGAAATTAATTTTACTCTATCTCTAATGGTCTTCTTGCTACCAAGGTGAAAAGTAGTCAAAGTACCGATTTTCAACTGTTTATATCTGTGAAACTACTAACTCTAGAGGTATAACATCATACATCAAATATGCTTAGAATTTTAAGTAGAATCCAAAAATGTAATAAAATATAGGGTGTTTCATTTAAAAAAGAGTAACTTTCTTTGACCATCCTGTATATAAAAAAGTGACAATTAAAACAATACAAAAAAAATAAAGATCATTTTACTAGGAACAACTTTTGTATTCAAAATTTTTTTCCAACCCTCGTAGTTTTCGAGATAAGGTATAGGCCCCTCTTAAACGGGCCACCCTGTACATAGAACCACTCCTAAAATTATTCGAACGGTATTTCCGTACACCCTGTATATCTCAAAAAATACTACTCTATTCCAAAATTGCTGAAACCCCATATTTTACAATGTCTTGTATATAATGACCTATCAAATTTAATTATTTAAATGAATTGTGCGTTAATACTACTAATTATATTTTGTATATCCTATAAGTAACTTGCACTATTAAAATAAACACATAATAAATTACAAAAAGAAACAACATATTATTTTAAAAATGTTGAAATTGCAGTGTACCAGGCGGACAAGAAATTGACATTATGAACAACATATGTGTGACATGTTTCTTATTAGTAGCTTTAATTGTTCTTTAAGATTCTCAGCTGAATCTGGATTATTCGTGTACACCCAACTTTTAACAACCTGACAAAAAATAGTCAAACAGATTAAGCTCCAATGACCTAGGTGGCCACTTGTTAACACTCTCTATATCTATCGCTCTGGTAAAGCAATGCTTAAATACTCTCCAACGTTTGCCGTACAGTGCTGTGCGGAACATTTCACTAGGCAAATCAGGGTTAGTTTGGGTTATATTATAAGCGACCAACTTTAGAGTAGCCAATGCTGGACTAAAATCATTTTGTAAACAATATAGATACTTTTCTCAACCTACAGTTTCTTGGAATTTCGCATCGAAAAACAGTGAGGGGTATTTTTAGTATCTATGCCATACCTATAGAGTAAAAAGGATAAGATAAAAGGATAATTGATCACTTACTTAGCTTAATTATGGAATTTGAAATGACGTGAAAGATCCTTAAAATTTCATCAGGTGACAAAATAACTGGATTTTACCAGACTATAAAATAATAAAGCAAATATGTAAAAAGAACAGATTAGCGTAGACGTGTTGAAACACTTTCTTTGCGATTATGACAATCCTTACTGCGAATTTTATGAATATTTTAATAAAAGAAAATATCCGTTCGTTTTAACAGCCAACTATTTTGTATTTAATGTTACGATACGGTATTCAACCTGACGTGTTACTGTCGTAAATATAATATAACAGGGTGTCCGGATATTCGACCGACAACGCTTGACAGATGATAGCCCTTGCAAATTGATGAAAAATTATATAGGAACATATACCCCTTAGGTACCTAATTTTCGAGATACAGGGTGTTAAATTCCAAAAACAAATACGATTTTTTTGCAATAATTCGCAAACTCAAAAAAATATTTGTTTCAAAATTGGTAAGTGACCTCCTCTTTAAAGGCCTCAAATTTTGACCACTAACACGCTTTTGACTCTTTATCCAGTGGCGTGCTACAGGGGGAGGCGTTATTTTAACTTCCTGTAATTGCTACGCCACTGGGTTAATGACGATTCTTTGCTATGTTTTTAATTCCTTGTTTATTGTTCTTCAAAAAAGACATAAGGTTTAACTATGCTAAAAGCAACAGTTTTCGAGTTATTTGTCCTCCAGTAAAAGCTTGTCCCGGCTTTTATTAATTATTACCTACCATGTATATTTTCTAACAAGCGTATTTATGGCGTATTTGTTATGTGTTACATACACAATTATTGTCAGTGTCAACATAACAGGAAATACGCCATAAATACGCTTGTTAGAAAATATACATGGTAGGTAATAATTAATAAAAACCGAGACAAGCTTTTACTGGAGGACAAATAACTCGAAAACTGTTGATTTTAGCATAGTTAAACCTTATGTCTTTTTTGAAGAAGAATAAATAAGGAAATAAAAATATAGCGAAGAATCGTCATTAACCCAGTGGCGTAACAATTACAGAGAATTAAAATAACGCCTCCCCCTGTACCACGCCACTGGATAAAGAGTCAAAAGCGTGTTAGTGGTCAAAATTTGAGACCTATAAAGAGGAGGTCACTTACCAATTTTGAAACAAATATTTTTTTAAGTTTGCGAATTATTGCATCGTATTTATTTTTGGACTTTATAGTTCGCCCAGCCGTTGTTGACCCTCGAAACGCATGCAATTGCATGCGTTTCGAGGGTCAACAACGGCTGGGCGAACTTTAACACCCCGTATCTCGAAAATTAGGCACCTAAGGGGTATATGTTCCTATATCATTTTTCATCAATTTGCAAGGGCTATCATCTGTCAAGCGTTGTCGGTTGAATATCCGGACACCCTGTATAACAATTTGGGATATTCCAAATTTAAGACCTACAGCAACAAATTATTTCCAAAATTTTTGAAATATTAATCAGTGTTTTGACCATTGTCCCGTTAATGTTTTTCACAAGCACCCAATTTTATATTGGGATTACCCCTAATATATCTTGCCTTGTCATTCTAATACTTCACTCGTTTTTAAAAATTCAAACAGCAACAAAAGTGCCAACTTTGTCCTGATTATCTAAAGCCGCGCATTATTATTACCAGAAATCGTAAAGGCTCAAGGACCAAATACCAACGGCGCAAAAAGGATAAGATAAAAGGACAATGCATGACGAGATACGTTTATCGCATTATTGATTTTCCTAAAGCTGCTGTGAACGTCTGGGAGATAAATAAGCGTATTAATAGACGAATTGAATTGTAGCTTATGTGAACGTGAAGTAATCCTCGTTAGCTCAAAGCAAAATTATTTATCATTAAAAGTCGTATTCGATTGAGACTGGAGATCAGTTCAAAATGAACTGAAACTGAACTGATATTTCAGTTCAGTGAGCCAAGGTCAAATGAAATTATGAAAACAATTAAAAAAAGCCGATTGACAATTGGCATTTAAATGCCATCTTTTACCTGAACTAATGGACCGGATCACTTTTTAGGTAGTGGGGGAAAAGTCATATTTTTACAATCGAACACGAATCAGTTCAATAAAGTTCAGTTAGATCGATCCAAAGTAGTGAATCGAATACGGATATTTACACTTTAAAAATAGCTACCTAGGAGCGAAGGTTTGCCGCAGATGGAGAGAGGTTTGCCAGTGTAGTAATGCCTGGTATAGAGATGAATCGAAGGTTGAAGAAGTGCCTGAATCTATACAACTGTGCATCGCCAGATGTGCCAAAAAATGTTTACAATCTATAAATCCAATAAATAAAGTCAGTTAGTTGCTCAATCAACTGATGAGCAGGGATGAGTTCATACATAATTTATATAAAAATCTCCCTTCAACCTTCAACACATTTTTTAAACTATTCCAGGCTCAAGCTGAATGTTTATTTTATAATTATAATCTTATGTATATTTACTAAATAAGGGTGGTTGTATGAGCACCATAGTTGGATACCGCCATCCATTATTAACAAAACCTGTTAACTTGTTTTTTAATATTATTAAATAAAGGGCATTTATTGCTCTTATTATTATTATTATATTCGTGGTTTTAAAGGCCACGTATTATATAAAACTAGCAAATATACGTCTTTTTTTCTTTTCTTTTAATTTGACTTCTGCACCTTTCGGGCAATTTGTCAGCGCATTTTTTTGTGTCCAGGCTTTTATCTGGCTCTAGGCCATGATCCAAGACACTATATCGTTGTGCTTTCAGGTTTTTAAAGTGTTGTGTTCTATTATCATGCTTCAGTCCGTTTCTTCTTTCCGGCTGCTGATGAGTTGTTTGTTAGTAAATATACGTATTTTTTAAATAATACTTTTCTACAGTATAATACAGAAATTGTTGCTATTATACTGAATAAAATCCTGTCCAGCATTCCTGCCTTTATAAATTCAAGAATTTTTCGTTAATGTTCTTGTTAGTATTAGCAAGGGCAAGTCGAGAGACCGCCGCGTGTCATGCTGAGGGGCAGGACTAATGCTATGACGGTTCTTGTATATCAGTGATGCTGTTTCCAGAATAAACAAAGAGGTAGTAAGAATTCCCTAAGACAGAAAGTGAGTTCGGCAAGTTCTCTCTGACCCACATTTGCGATGAAGCGGACAGCCTTGAAATCCATATCTGAGGTGTGATTCAAAAAGAGCGAAATAGACTGTCCGTGCCATCACTGGGCCAAGTTCTAAACTTCTAATTGCAAAACATCCCGACGAAAGCCTCCCGCTAAACTTCAAAATGTGATCTTCAAATCGAAGTTCATCATCAATCAAAACACTCAGGAACTTAGTCACCGCCGCCGCCTCCAGAAGAGGATCGTCCTCCAGAAGAGGATCGTCCTCCAGCTGCAAGCCGTACATATCACACTTAAACCCTACAAAGTATCCTCACTGTGCCACACAACAAAGGTGTCGTCAGCAAAGAGTGTAAATTTTCCTTAAATTTTAACTTGGATAAGGTCATTAACATAGATCAAGAAGAGAAGGGGTCCCATGACAGACCCCTCCAGAACCCCGCACTCAACCCCCATAGCCGCCGACCACCAGACACAATCACTGATACCACCAAGATAGGAAGGAAACCATGCAAGAGTCGAGCTCCTAAACCCATATCTTTCGAGTTTTGACGGCAGTATTCCGTGGTCCACGCAGTCAAATGCCCTCGACAGATCACAAAACACAGCTGCCGCCGCGCCGCCTCTCCAGGAAATTGAAGATGACTTCATGGGTGTCCTTTGAGACTTGAAATCCAAATTAATTTGGCGTAATCACATTATGTGTCACGAGATACTTCCATATTTTTCTCTTTGCAATTTTCTCAACATCTTTTGAACGGGTAGGCAACAGGGACATAGGACGAAAGCTAGAGGGTTCGTTGAGATCGCCCCCTTTGTGCAGGGATACGACTATTGCCGATTGAAGGCATGACGGAAATACACCATTAGACCAGGCGTCATTGATAGCTACAGCCAGGGCATCCAGAGCGCAGTCAGGCAACCGAAAAGGACTTCCGGATTTTCTATTCCTTATACTGATCAGTGCCTCTTTAACCTCATGGATCTGAGTGGGGAAAAATCAAAACGAGCTACTAACACAACCATACAGAAACGTCGACAAATTTCGGATCAACCTACCCGCGATGCTCCAATAAAATCTATCCGATCCATCAGGGTCAATTCCAATCTCGTGACAGCCATGGCAGAATTTGTTGAACAACTCACCATCGATAGACCAGCTCTCCCGCTGCCTACTCCTAGCGGACAAGAGCCTCTCACTATAATATATTTTTGAAGCATTAACAACCTTCCATTATATGTATACTGCGGTACCAATGTAGTCCTCTGCTCGCTTCGGGGGCATAACCATCAGAAATTTATCCAAAATAATTTATTTTTAAGATTCTTGCCTTCACAAATTGAGAAAACACAAGGCCATGTATAGAAATAAAGTTAATAAAAGGTTAAAACTGTCAATTTAAAATACCGGCCACCGCCAGCGAGGGACTCTGACCAATCGGAGTACACTATTTCGTCTCGTGTTCCTGGCGTCCTGGGTTTCTAAATATGCTAGCAAGAATACAGGGATATAGGAGAAGTGAGGGCATCTATTGAAAGATAAATGAACAGGAGAAGGTCAGCAAATAAGACGATCAAAAGGCATCAGCTCCCAAACTGCATTAAGCTGTTAAAGCTTAACAACAATTTACCTAGGCTGGTGATAACCTTTTTGAGATATTTTAGGATACAAACACAATTTAGTTTAGGTTAGTTCGGGACAATGAAAACTAGGTTCTGCAATAACCTAGCAGAAATTGCACAATATATGTTGTGTGATTTTTCCATTTATCAAATAACTTTCAAGAAGGCAAATTTGATAGTTCTAGGTTTTTAGATATACTTAATACAAACTAGGAGAAAATGCTTTTTTTGCAAATCCCCCCGAGCCTATTAGGTATACCAGCAACCTGCCCAGATAGGTGAAAAAAAAATAAGATAGAGATAACGTACGGAGGAAGAGCTTAAATTATTTTATTGGTTTTTTACCACCGCCCTTGGTCATTTTTAAAGTCCAGAATGGAAAAGATAATTTAATCGAGACTTACTTGATGGTACATTTACAGCAGATTCAAGAAAATGTCTTGCAATGTAGGTATCTGTTTTTCTAGTTGTAGGCGTTAAGAATTGGACTTGTGTAAAAACTATAGTTTATGGGCATCAATAAATCAATCAACCGCAGTGCGATTAACTATAAAACGCGCGACTTATTTTTAACAGATTAGAATGCAAATTGAGATTCTTATCATATTTTATAATTTTTTGGTTTTTACGCATTGTTTACGTTATCAATAACTTGTCCCTATCTATACTCATTAATATAGTTTGCTATATAAGAGGCGTGGTATTTAAAGAATTAGGGATAACTTGACAGTTACTTCATATGCCGAAAAAATATTCGCCCAATAGAAGACGAAAGTAATTTTCATATAGCCTTGTATTATATTACATAAACAACCAGTTAGATATTTTTTGTCCGTACCGAACTGGTTGACAAATAATATCTACTTACTTTGTCTTCCCGCCATCCTTCGGGAAATATCCTAAGGAGGCCCCCGCATCTGTTGACGTCCCAGTTGAGATTGAGGTAATAGATGGCCGTTATACATCTGCCATCTCGGTTTGGATTATCTACATGTTTGACGTAGTGTGCGCCTGAACCTGGATAACAAGCTACCATAGCCTGAAAGAGTTACAAATTTTTTTAATGAAAGTATCTGATTAATAATGCACATAATAGATTGCATACAATACAAAAATCCAATGTAATAGCAAACAAATATTATATTTTATACAATAATTATAGTAAAGTTATTTTTTTGATTCGTTAGGGTAGTAATAAGGTAGCGAGCTCAATTTGACCAAGCCATTAGACTCTTGTATCCTTTTTACGAACCTGGTATCTGCACAACTCGCTTTTTGCACGTGCACCATTTCAAAGCAAACTTTTGCCTAAGCCCATTTTTCAGAACAAGGATTTTGATACCCACATTTACACCCCTCTTGAAAGGTGGTCCTGCACATGTTAGTTTGCATATGTGTACGTATTGTTTTACTTATAATTTTGGAATTGTGTTAGAGCAATATATTGACAACTCGTCAGAGAGTGAAGATGAACGAACGTGACACTGAAAAAGTAGACAATGCAGAGGAAACCCCTATAGAAAATGTCGTGGATGAATTGGATATTCAGGAGATGCCTATTGCGTTCGATGAATGATTTCTTCCGGAAAATGAAGACTTCAATGAGGGAGTTAGACCTAATAATGAAGAAGAGCCTAGAAAAGAAACAGAGATCAATGAAAGAGGAGACAATGCGGTTCAGAACAATGTTGATATGAATGATGAAAAGTGATAGATAAAATTAATAAAATAAAAATGTCCCACGTGATTTGGAGAAAAAACTTAGTTTTGGATGATGATGCTAAAGTCTTCCAAGGTAGTGAAAAACTTGGTAACAGCTCTATGCCTTTGTCAAATATTTCTTTGACGACCAATTGCTGCAAAAAGATAGTAGATGAGTCAAATTTGTATTTGGTTCAAAGGAATCCCAATAATGCAACAACGCTGACAATTGCTGAATTGTAAAAGTATTTTATATATATATATATATATATATATATATGTCTATCGTACACATGCCTAACGTAAGATCATTTTGAAGTTCTCGATTGGGATTTTCCCACATAAAGGAAACCATGAGCCAGAAACATTTTGAAGCAATACGAAGGGTCATACATTTCAACGATAATGTGAACATGTTACCTAGAGATAATGACAAACACGACAGGCTTTGTAAATTGAGACATGTAATAGACGCCCTTCGCTCAAAATTTCAAAGTCTTCCCTTGGAGCTGCAATTATCAGTGGACGAGCAGTTATGTGCAACAAAAGCAAGACACCACCTAAAGTAATATATGCCTGTAAACCTCATAAATGTGGGTACGAACTGTTTGTGCTGTCTGGAGTTAGTCGGTTTACCTACAGTTTTGAAATATATACAGGCTACAGAAAATCTACCAGAATTGAGGCTACCTGGTGAACCAAATTTAGGGGCTGCTTCCAATACAGTTGTACGTTTATGCAGAGTTGTTCCAAAAAACCTATATGTAATTTACTTTGATAATTACTACACATTTCCTCCACTCATGTAATTTTTGTCTTCCAACGGTATATTTTCGTTGGGTACTGTAAGAAGAAATCGAATTCCTAATTGTAAATTGCCTTCTGGCGATATAAAAAAAAAGTAATAGAGGAAATTATTGGGTTTGTCTGCAATTTTGAGGGCGTTGATGTGGCCTCCGATGCTTGGAAAGACAATAAAAATGTTCTTTTGCTGTCTACCGTGACTGGCGAGCTTCCGAAGGAAACAGTAAAGCGATTCGATAAGAAGAACAAAAAGTCGGTAGATGTTTCATGTCCAAATCTTATTTTAGAATACAACAGACAGAGATGGGAGGTGTGGATCTCTTGGATCGTCTTGGTCGCTATAAAATTATAATGCGCACAAAAAAATTGCAGATGAGGCTTTTCTACCATTTGTTAGATGTTAGTTTAATCATGCTTGTAATTTAGGGCAGAAGTAGCTGATTGTCTTTGCAGAGTAATTGGTACTGAACGGTCATCTAAAAGGGCCAGACCATCTGATGTACAAAATCAAATTGAAGAAAGAAAGAAACGCTCTGCGACAACAACCTACAATGCACCAAAGAATGTTAGAATGGATAGGCAGTTCCACTGGCCCATGTATACTAATGCCAGGCAAAGGTGCCAAGTTTCCAACAAGCAAATATTGCTCTCAAATAAAGTGCAGTAAATATGGTGTTTATGCTTAAATAAGAACAATTACTTTGTGCACTTCCATAATAATTAATACTTGATAACAATGTATTTAAATAAATTAGTTATAAACACGTTTTGTCTCAAATTTAATGCTGACAGTTTTTTACATTTAAATAACAAGACTAAATTTGGAATTTTTTAAATATTTTTAATAGTTTCTAATCCAAACTAATCCGATACGCATGCAAATATTTTTTTCCCGATAATACAAAAAATCGCGCATTGTAGGGTTTGTTAAACGCTCTAAAGCGCTGAATTACATGCGCTGTACTTCCTCTATTTTATCGTTGCGAAATATAAAATATAATAAAGCAGCGGTTATTCTGATGAAATTCAATGATTTTTAAGGTTTTTTTTTTCGATTAACCCATGCGCCATCCACATTCATTATCAAAAACGCAATTTCTACCGAGGAAAGATAATAGGATCAAGTTGGAATTTAATAGTCCTCAAGACTAGCAACTTCCCCAAGTCATCCGCAAAGAGCGAATATAAAAAAATTAATAACAGGGGTGCCCATGTGCTCAAGTAGGAAAACCAGATAGAACCTTAATGCCCCTATACTTAAATCAATTTACCCGAATAATCTGCATACGGTCAGACAGATTAGGATATGACTTCCAGTCCAGTGCCTTTATTAGGTTTAGTAAATAAAGACGCTTCCTGATCGTTATCAATTTTAAACTGTTTACACTTGATATTGAGAGAAGAGGCCAAACATCGAAATAGTATGTTAATTTAAGACGATGGGAACTAGGTAGGTATACGAGTTACACGCAGTAATTGCCTATCACCTTCAAAGTTACGCAATATGAAGGATATATAATTTGTTTGTGCACTATATGGAATATTACATAAATCTTTTCTGTTTTAGCTAATGGGTTCCCGTAATTCTCTGACGCTTTTGTGTATTTAATGAACATTGGAAGCTCCAGTTTAAAAGCTTCTCGAAAAAAAAAAGAACAGGGCCCAATATGAAAAATATACGACGTACAAAGAATAATTATTAAATCAAAACAGATTCTAATAAATCAATCTAAAAGTAAACGAACTTCAACTTATTCATAAAGGTTTACTACATTCCATCCGGTTCAATTAGTGGTCGTAAACAAACAGAAACGCCAAACAATGTATGTACGTCTCTACAAAAGTTGAACGCTTCAAAATCCAATAATAATATTTACATTCTTAGCAATCCTTTCTAAATATTCATGTCATTACACAAATAATTTTAATTGTTCGAGCGAAACGTGCACAGATAAACGAATTTTCTGAGTAAAGATTCCGATTGCCAATTACTGATGTTTTTTCTTATCTTTCTCATCAGATTTATAGGTGAAACTGAAACGTTTACCGTTAACTATTCAAAAGTTAAGATTTAGTTTCCACCCCAACTTGGCAATTGTGATGATTTAAATTTATAAACATAAATAGAATTATTGAAAATGATAAAATACAAAACTTCAAAACTTGCTGGTTGCAAAGCCAGGCTTGCCATTTGCCATCCGTCTCAATTTTTGGTCTAAGATTAGTAAGCCACTGTCACTATATAAACAATGGTCAAGCCTTGTAGCAATGTCGCCGAAGGTTACAAAGGCTTGATGTAATAATGTCGATTGGATTTTTAATCTCATATATACCTCAATATTTGTTTCCACAATCTAATTTATTAGGCGCCGTTAATGGGGCTCCCTCATTTGTAATATTCTCTTTCTGATAAGCCGCTGTGTAATTTAATGTGGCAATAATTTGTCCGGTTTAAACGCTGATCACATTTTCAGCGGCACCTTGCAATAACTATATCCTAATAAAATACGGTAACAATACTGGTCAATGTTGCTAATTTTTGGCATAAAGAAATACCAATTAAGAAATTAAATACAAGAATAATAAACCAGAGAAGGATGGTTACTTCCCATAAGAGCCTATGTCCACTTACTATCGCCTCGTGCCCCGCGGTCCCTTCCCACACATCGTCGTCGCTGCGCGTGCCATTGCTGTCATTGCATCTTCTACGTTTTCGTTATGTTTTTAGCTTTATTAGTGATATTTTCGGATGTTTTAAAACCATTGATAGTTGTGTTTTGGTGCTTTGAACATTGATAAACTTGATACTTATTGAAGTGAATACTTCTTTGGTTTCATGAGAGTGATTTTTCAAGGCCGCGTCACGACATGGTTATAAAATTTTCGTCCCGCGTTACGAAAAAATTTCCTATCGTATAAGATATCGGGTATGATCAACTTAAAGTGTACAGCATTCAGGCATTGAAATAAATAGCAAAATATATACACTGATCGCTCCTCGTATTTCTCTTAAAGCGGCTACGCCGAGCCACAGTTTATACTGTAAGTTTATACCGTACCCGAATCAGTTATACAACTCTCAGCCGGCACCTTTCATGTTAGTGAAGCCAAATTCTATTTTTTCATGGATTCTCATATTTCGAGCATGCGCATTATTAGTTGGAAACGTCAGAATTATACGGCACGCTGGGCCGTGGACAGAGTCGAACTAGGATCTAATCATAGGCATATAACTAAGTCTATGGATATAATACACAAAATTCGCGAAAGCAGTCCACAAAAAGTACAACAAACAAAGCCGACTCTCGAACAAACAAGAGGGTAGCTTTCGCTTTTCGGTTCCTTTTCAATCAACATACTTTTCCAATCGCCGCGCAGAAAATCAATAATCGAGATCTCATCTGAATACAAGCACAATACAAGCCTGTTGTGTGCCTCGTTGTACGGTTAATTCTCGCCAACACTATCTCTATCTCTTTCTCTTTACAGGCGGTATCTTATTGAAAAGAGACATACGTATATGCCGAACCGATGTTTTACTTAAAAAGGCAGCGTTCACTCATTGAGCGCAGGCGCAAGATAAGAACTCCCAGTTGGTTGAAACGCTTGGCTTCAAAACACGTGGAGAGTTGTTTAACTGATTCGTGTACAGTATAAACTGTACGGTATAAACTGTGGCGTACCCTTCGGCCCGTTCAAGAATCCATTTTTGTCAGAGAAAGATGAACAAGTTCGGCGCAGATGACATGTAACAGACGAAGATAAAAGATGGTTATCCCATTTGGGTTTGAATTGTGGACGGGCCGGCCTCAATATACTATTATATTATATTATATTCGCAGTGTATTTGGATCCATAGGTGAATGTTATTAAGCTCATTTCGGGAAATAAGTAGTCACCTTTAACACGTGTACTGTGTTACACGCGACTTTTTCTATATTTTTCGTTTGATCCTAAAGAAAACCCCATAGATTGAGGATTAAAGCAGATGCCAAGTGCCTGTTTTGCAGAGTATTTTTCAGTGTAGTGTTGTTATTGATTTTTGAAGTTAAACTTCTTTAGCGAGGGTAGTAAGTCAGAAAAAATCAAATGAAACGGAAGCCAAAGTGAAACACCACTTTAATTTGGCATGCTTCCGTATAGCTCCAGGGCTGAAATTTTCAGCACATGTAGCCGGGGTAAGATGAGGATCCTGGACGAAAACTGGACCCCGTAAGCAAGTCCGGGAGGAATAATAATATTTTACCTAATATTGTAAAGAAGTGTGTCACTTGGCTATTTAGGTTTTAAAAAATATTTTAAAAAAAGTAGATATGTTCACCTACTTACATTGGAAGGTAATTCTTATTTATACATTGTTTAACTTCCAAACTTCCTTAGATTGTGACCTTGCTTATCACGTTAGAATATCATAAATATATTATGCCATACATCAGTGTCGAATCATATATTAAGTATTTTTCATTCATAAGCACCCATGTTATTAGCATTATGAATGTAACACTTACTAGTTAATACACACAAATTATAAAACTAAGACTTTCTTAATTCAATTTTATTTTCCATAATTTGGAAATAGAATGTCGAACTCTGAACTGCCGCAAGAAAATTACTATTTTGAATATCAGTAAACATGTATATTAGATACAAATATACTTGCTTGTAGAATAAAAGGAATTTTCAACTAATTACTGTTCAACGACAAAAATAACAGTAATTTCATAAGAAATAGTTTCATTTTATTATCCATTTAAAATTTTGAGTTTAAACACATTTTTATAAAATTTAAACAAGAAAAATAGTCTTGTAGATATGTTCTTTGCTATTGTGGAGGATTCATGTTTATCTTACATACAAATGTTTGCCTTTTTCTCCACCTGTATGTATGTACAATTCCTTGGAAAGTCGAGCCGCTTCGGCTCTGGCTGCAGGGTGTAAACAGCACAAGTGCTAGTTTAGTGACCATAACGAAGCTGAAAAATCTAAAATAAACCGTTTTCCAGTTTCATTTACGTTTTTCAGCTCCGTTAGTGTCACTAAACTAGCACTTGTGCTGTTTACAACCTGGAGCCAGAGCGCGTGGTTACGTCACGACAGAGCAGCTGTCATTGACAAAATGCGGTTGATGTAACCATCCTTCTCTAGTTTATTATTCTTGAATTGGTATATACTTAAAGAAGATGACAAATCGGACTCAATGACTTAGGTTGTGAAAACATTGATATTTGTATATACTCTATTTCGAAATGGTGCGGAGTAATAAAACCTACTTATAAATGCAAAACGCTAACAGAGTGGTCAAATAAATTTTTGTGATTTCTAAATATTTAACCACAGCTGTTATAGCCTGCTGTATTATATTTTAACCATTCCACCCTGTTTTGTATGGCAATCCCGCTGCAAACAATAGGCTTTATTAGCACAGGGGCCATTTTCTACCTGCAGTAGCGTAGGTTTGGGTATTTAATTTAAAATACCTGTTTTACCTAAGTACTTTTATTTATTCACTTATTTATGTATATTCAAAAACAGTTAGTATTACTGTAACATTTTATCACATATAATATTTATATAATAAGGTATAAGAATTGCGATTTTGTGTAAACAGTTATG
>MU182193.1:370611-412432 GCA_016904865.1 Pissodes strobi
AATAATAATAATAATAATAATAATAATAATAATAATAATAATAATAAACGATGTGTGTTTAAGACCACAGACAAAAAAACAAGTCCTAGTTTATATGCAATATATGGGAGAAATAATCAGAATAATTATTGCAACATGAACAAATATTTTGAATGTAATTACCAGAAATGCTACCGATTTAGACGTTTAAAGTAAAATTTTATCTCGAAATCTTCCATATCTTCCGATTTTGGCCAATTTTTCAGGCTCGAAATCGTTTTAAATGAGATTTCAAGCAAATAAATCTACTTGCCTACTTACGACAAAAAATATATACGCATCGAAATAATGAAAGCGAAATCGCAAACAGAATAGAAGGTAAAAATGCCTATATTCTGTAGTTTTTCTAAATAAAAATATCCCGAAGTGGAGGATGTAGTTATGGTAAATGTAAGGGAGTCCAACACATAGCACTGCTCTTGAAAGCAGATCGGGTGACATATTTCTGGGCTTCCAGATAGATAAGGAGCTTAGGTTTAACGATCATATTGTTGATCTTGCCAGAAAAGTAGCCTCAGGTTGCATTGCGGTCAAAACAAACGGTTCAGGAGCTGGGGCTCCAGATGAGCCGAATGGTGTATCATTGGCATATCTTTTTGGGGAATGTGTAGTCATTATTTGCTCGAGCCTTTGTTTATACTTCAAAAACGAGCTCTAAGATATATGTGCCATACT
Organism: Pissodes strobi; assembly: GCA_016904865.1. Lineage (NCBI taxonomy): Eukaryota > Metazoa > Arthropoda > Insecta > Coleoptera > Curculionidae > Pissodes > Pissodes strobi. The sequence continues at coordinate 371,326 of MU182193.1, forward strand.
AGGCCTAGAGAGAGATTCATGCAAGCCGCTGTTTCTGAGCCAAAGAGTGTTGACGATATACAGCTTCTTTATTTTAGAAACGTACTTTGTTCGTCCAGGTTTACATTATAACACTCGACAGGGATTTAGATATACTGCAACCGAGCACCGATACCATCGTCGACGTTGGCCGAGAAATCCATTATTTACGAGAGTAACGAGAGCATAAAGATTTCGAATCATTTGCCAAATAATCTGAAATGTGCTCCCACCTTGTCTCTCTTTAAGGGGAAGCTCCGCAGAATGTTGCTTGGTAGGGCCTATTATGGCTTTAACGATTTTTATAGTGGTATATTGTGATGTATTGGGCTTGTTTATCTGATTGATTTGTCTTGTATTTTCTTTTGTCTTTTGTTGTTACTTAGATTTTGACATTAACTCTTTATATTATATATCTTATATCAGAATTGTGACTTTTTATCTCAAAATTCTGACTTTTCATCTCAGATTTCTTTTTATTCCAGAGCTGTTTTAAAATATTTTCTCTCGTGTGACCCCAGGACGCCGTTGTCAGATTAGACGCCAGAAGCGTAAACTTTAACAAAGCGATACTAAAAACTAAATAAATTCAAAAATATGTTTCTCGATTGATCCCGGTACCCCTCACATGCTAAGCGAGCGCTGTACCAGATCTGCTAAGCTGCCGATGGAAATACGTGCGTCCAAAGTGAATATAGGATACAGTCCAGTATAATACATAATTATTGTAATAGTTGATTATTATGTTTATAATTTGTCAGTTAGGTAGATGATTATTCGAATTAATATATTACAGAAACGGACAAGATATACAGGGTCTTTGATTATATTTACATTGTTTATTGTTTCCATGGCTTTCTTAATAGCACTATCAAACCTTTTTGCCATTAATTTATAACTTAAGCTAAAATATCTCAAAAATGGCTCACCCAAATATCTTCAATATATGTATATTGAAATCAGAAAAAAAAGACCTTTCGGTTTAGCGCATAATAAGTATACAGGGCGTTCCATTAAAAAAATTTGGAATTGCCTATATTATTTCATATTTTGATGCAATCCATATCTTTCCCTGAAAATTTCAAAATCTAATATGGAAAAACTTACAATTTTTGTGTAAAACTTTTTTTCTATCTTCAAAAATAAAGACTCCCAGAAGCCACGTAAATATTCTCAAAGACCATGTACAGGGTAATCCAGATAAGATTTTAAAAGCTGATAATTTTTCTTTAAGCCAGAATGCTTAGTGCCAAAACTCTAAATGACGAAAAGTTTAAATTCAACTAGTTTACCCTGTATAAAATGCATCATTTGTTTGTACGGTTCTCGTCAAGAGATCAGCTTTTTTATAAAAAAAAATTATTTTTCTCGAAAAACAATACAAACTTTAATTTTTGACCTTTAAATCGATATTTTTAAATCTTCCCTCAAAAGTCAATTTTTTTCGATCCTCCTCGCGACTTTTTTAGAAGAAAGTCAAAAAGAATGTGCTCCGAAAATTTCATCAAAATCAAATCGCCAGAAACAATTAACCATGGCTTAAAAACGTACAAAATCTCAAATTTGCGCCCTCAGTCGACTTTACCCGAATAACCGTTAAATCCTCGAGCGTGATCCGTGACGGCTCAGTCTCATTCACTACCCAGGTAAAAAATTGTGCTGCAGGTATCTAAAGAAGTTTTTACTTCAAAAGAACACTTTGGGAATAGCTACTTCTAAGAATAGGCGAACAATAGACCAATAAGCTATGAAAATGTAATTTTTACTCAACTGTGTTTTAACGACAGTTATGTATGTCTGATTTACAGTTCCACATATAGACAAATAAATTATGCGCTGAAGGGCTTTTGAGAATCTCAATAAAATAAAAACATATATTGCAAATATTCTATTGCACCATTATTATCGACATTTTGTTTGAATATTCCTTGGCAATCACATTTTATACAGCTTAGGGGAAATTAATAGAAAAGCCTATTATAACTATCACCCTAGATCCAAAGCAATTATAATTGCTTTTATGAAAATAGAAAACGACTGTTTTATTAGTTTTATTTTTTGTAAATCGTGGTGACAACACTGACAGCACAAGAAATTATTCTTATTAGTATGTAAAAAAGGGGATAAAATTGTTCTTCAAATATTTTAGAGCATATTTGGAGATTCACCAGATTTTGTTGATAAATTTATGAATAGCCAAAATCTAAGATCTCAGCCATACTAATTTTTAGCAATTTGGCGCACTAAAAAGATGCCACATCTAATTTATTGGGTCAGATAGACCAGGTGGCCGTTGACCTAGTTTCTACCGAGTGTCCAGGCGGATATCTGAGTCCAGCTGTTAGTCTCCAGATAACCAGTTTGGGTGAACTGACATTTTTTAAAAGAGGTGGGAATTTTAAACTGTGGATTCATATTTACTAAAAGAGTTCGTTAAGGAGAATTAAAAAGAAGTGTAATACGTGTCATTATTATTAATATTCAGGAATGTTAGCAAAGAAAATCCATTATATACTACTAGAACGCAAAAAAAATTGTAAATTTACCAGCCTACCTAATTGTGCTAATTTGAATGGATATATTTATTATTCACGATTACCGATTGCTTTCACACCTTGTTAACGGGTATTTATTATTGTCAGAGATAATTGACTTATCTATGCTATTGTTGAATAAAGTGGGAACTGGATATTTATTAAAAATAAAATATCTACCTACATCTCTGGAATCGAAACTAACAACTCAGTACCTATGTGAATGGAAGGGAGTACTGGTTCCTAATGGGAGTATCCGAACTGTTTTTGTCATTTACTTTCTACTTCTTCTTTCAGAATTTTTCCTCCCACATCCTCCAGATTTATATGAAACCCGAGATGAAAACTAATTGATATAATTTTGATTTTTTTTTAAATTCTATATATTGATCATCACTTGCTAAGGACAAGCTAAATAATCTAATGCAAATAAATTAAACATCATCCACATATTTGGATAAAATTCGGGGCACATCAAAACTAACCCAAACTAGGTAACTTTTTAATGAAGCGCATTTCTCAATAGGTAAAATTTTGTTATTTTGACGTTTTTTTTTTCAAGGTAAATGAAAACTTGATTGGCATAATACGTAAAATTTTGAAATGGAACACCATGTATGTAATATGATAATTAAAATTATTCGTCCCTATGGGAAAATGTTGGATGCTACTATGTTATACAGTGATTAAAAAGCTACAGCCATTTTTTCGTAAAATAGTCAACAATAGATAATTGATGCATAAATTAATATCCCATCTATTTTGCAACTAAAATATTTTGTTATTATTAGTGCGACTACTAAAACTACTACTACCGTTACACTATTATTATTATTGATACAACTACCGCTATTACCTACTAATAATACAAATAATAGCACCCTTTGAAAGCAATATTATCAATACATTTTTAATAAATATGTACTAATAAGCTCTCAACATTGCCAGTAGAATGAAGAATGTAATGTTAGATGGTTGGACCACACTTTATTCAATACCGTCTTTGGACCCAGAGTCCAAAGATGGTATTGAGGATCATTACAAGAATTGATGGATTGGTCGCGGCAACTTAACGGGTCCATTTATTGATCTCCAAAATCCTCATATCTTACCGCCATGGACTATTTTTATGATAGGGATGCATAAAATAATTAGGAATAAAAAATACATTTTCCAAATTTACTTCTGGGATGTTGGAAAACCGGTCGTTATTTTGAAAATCAACTTGGCATTACATTTCAATAGTATTAAATAAAAATAATAAGGCTTTATCGCCCTCGGAGCGATAGAGCCTACAAAAGCTTTTTTACAATACTAGCTACCACTTTTGATTCAATACAGATCGATCACCCCCAATTCAGAAATAATCGTTCTGGGCGATTTCAATACCCACAGCACCACCTGGCTCAAACATCACAACAAGACCGACAACGAAGGTAGAGAAGCTGACGCATTTGCCATCAGCTGCGGACTCAGAGAGGGGGGCATTGCCGCCCTCCTGGATCTTTTTCAAACAACAGATCCTAACCAGTGTGCAATTATAGTTGGCCCGCCATTAGGTACCTCCGACCACAAACTTATTACAACTGTTTGTGAACTGCCACTCCTACAGAAAGATCCGCCATTGCCTCGTAAAATATGGCATTACAATCGTGTTAACTGGGACGATCTAAGAGAGTTCTACCTAGACTTTCCTTGGCTCGACGTCTGCTTTGGCACCCGTCAGTCTGCTGCGAAAAGATTACGCAAGTAATCTCCTCAGGAATAGAAGCATACATCCCAAATTCGGCAAATTCCATCAAGTTACCGTCAAAAGGAAAGCCCTGGTTCTACAAAAGATGCGTAAGAGCTGTAGGTAGAAAACAGCAAGCCTACAAGTACTGGCAGCAAAACCCGACCACTGTAAATCGCAATTATTTTGCCCAAGCGGGAAACGAATGCATGTGATTGACGAAACTAAGGACAAACAGAATCAAAGGATCAGGAATAACCTTTTGCAATGCCCCAGTGGCTCCAGGAATTTCTGATCGGTGGCAAAGGCAGTAGGTAATAACTTTACAAAAACGTCTCTCCCACCTTTGACAGACGAACGCGGCATCACAGCGATTACAGCCAAAGAAAAAAGCAAGTATGCTCGCCAACATGTTTTTATCACACTCTACCTTAAACGTCCCCCAAGGCAATGATCTCCCCACCATATCGAACATTAACACTACCATGGCAGAAGTTAAGCTTCATCACCGTGATATTCGCAAAATCCTCAAAGAACTAGTTACGCAAAAGGCATTAGGACCGCACGGAATACCTGCCAACGATGCATCGTGTTAAAGAACTGCGCCAACGAACTAACACCAATTTTTTCAAGCCTTTTGAAATTTACCCATCTTCTTGGCCGTCGCTCGAGTGCAACCTGTTCCAAAGAAAGGCAAGAAGACCAAGCCCTCAAACTATTGCCCAATTGCCTTGCTTCCAATAATCTCCAAAGTCATGGAACGTGCAGAGTCAATCAGCAACTACTCAAGTACCTCGAAATCTATAATTAGCGATAACCAATACGGCTTTCGCAAAGACAAATCGACAGGAGACATATTGACCTATGTTCACTCATATATGGAGTAGGGCAACTGAGAACTACGGGGAATCTCGAACGATTGCGTTGGATATTTCGAAGACATTCGACATTCGACAGAGTTTGGCATGACGGATTGCTCAAAAACTGCCCTCCTTCAAACTGCCAGTCTCTCTTTGCAGCTAACTTGCCAGTTTCCTTAAGAACCGTCTCTGCACGTTGCAGTTAATGGACACATCTCAGCCACATTCACCATTAACGCGGGCTTGCCTCAGGGCGCAAACTTTCACCAACTCCGTTCCTCATCTATATTAATGACCTGCTGAAATCAATAATCCTGTTTACGGTTTTGCAGATGACAGTACCTACCCTGGTCTCCCAATTTAGATTAGAAAAACCTTTACCAGCGACTGAGACTTATCACCGCCAGGAGCAAATTACAACAATTAATGAAGATCTGGAGAAAGCTCGAACTTGGGGCGACAGAAATTTGGTCCACTTCAATGCAGCAAAAACCCAAGCAGCCACGTTTACCAAGAAAACCAATACGGCGGCGGGCTCTGAGATCATTATGGCATGATGGACCATTCCATCATTCTCGCAAATCGGACTACTGGGTGTCTCGGTCAACAGCAATATGTCCTGGCACCGCAGCAGCTGCTCTTGCTCTACTCTACAAAGCGCAAATACACGCACCAAATTACAACTTACAGCTATTCAAGAGTGCCATAGGATCTCTCTTTACTGTGTGTGTCATTGCCATAAAAAAAATATAGTCCCATGATCCATTAACATGAATGAATGGAAAAAGATAATACTTTCCGTTAAAAAAATAGATACAATACAAATAACTAACTGGAACGCAAAAAATTATTTATGCAGAACAGTAAGTCGTGACAACCATTGCCAGATAACAAGTTTAGTGATACCTACTTAACTAGATGTTTATAGTTTAAATATATCGAAAGGTGAATGAATTAAACAAACAGAGATGCCGTTATCAGTATCTCGAAAGTGCAGCAATAACACAACAATATATTATCAGGCAAACATCGGATTTCTGCTTTGATCAAACCGTTATCATTTCTCTTCCTTTTGTCACGTATGCCAAATTATGCATAAACTCGTTATCATCTTGTCTTCATAGCTAATTTGGAAATTTAGAAATATTGTGTACGCTTTGATATGACTGGGTAACTTTTATATTTAAAGAATTACTGAAAACATCATATTAGAAGAAAGGGAAAATAACTGAAAGCGGTAGACAACGTTTCGACTAGCATCTATCTCTAACGCGTCTCTAAAATCCCTCATTGTTCGAAGCCAAACCCACTGTGGCCAAACCTACCGACAGAACGAAAGGTCCAAGATTATGATACGCGAAATATGTCAAACTCCTACTCTCCTATGTACACTACCTACCAGCTACAGCTTAGAAAAAAATAGTTATGCCAGTGACGGGTCTTTTGACTTTTGACAATAACACTATTGAGTGGGTATTACTTTTGAGTGATGGCTCTTTGAGGCATTACCTAATAAGCTAAAATATCTGCAACGTAATACGTAATACCGACGATATTCAAAAACTTGAGTCCCGAAATATCATTAACTTTACCAAAAGCGTAGGAATTTGCAACTAGATGTGGGGTATTTCACATAAAGTCTGCGTATAAGAAGGAGTACCAACCACCAACAAAAATAAATTAAACTTTTATGCCTCATTCATGAGACTTTTGATGAACGCTATACCCTCGGCTATACCTTAATTAAAGAGCAATTTACATTTTCAAAATAAATAGTATTTGCAGTAATTTTGATGATAAGAACCTTCAAAATTCGTGTACCGTTAAATCATCCATAATACAGAAGATTTTTGTCGACTTGTCCTGAAACAAGAAAAATCGGTATCCTATTTGCACTCGTGTCTAACGTTTATTTGCCATATAAAAACATTAACCTCTCAATTCAGATATTTACTAACATGAGACAAAAGAGACATAAAGAACAATATAAATTGCAACTAGTTACCTATGTAGATACCAACACGTTGCAAGAAAATATATTTAATTTATATTTATTTTGAAAGCATGTCTAATACTAAAACCTGATCAATTGCCTAACAAATCTTGTTTAGTCTCGTCCATGAAACAAAATAAATAAAAATTCTCAAAATAATGAATTCAGAGTATTCAGACATTGCAAAATATTTCGCCTGTACTTTGATCTAATAAAATCTAAACTTATGAATCACTCCTGGTATATGATTCGCATGTGTACGTGACTAGCCGCACACGTTGTTATATTTGTAATAAAGCGATGCGTACGTATTTGCATAAGAGGAAGCGAAATAGAAGATACCTTGGTGGGCGGAGCTCCAATTGGCAAATGAAGGTACGTACAGGGTGCGTAACCAATAATAAATATTTTTGGTGTTTAATACCATAATTATTATCATAGTCATTTTTACTTTTAATCACTCTGTAGTATGGCGAATTTCTTTATGTATTACTTACTTGTCAAACTAGGAAAAGAGAAAATACAAGGAATCAGACATGAAATTTAGAAAGTACTTAAAAACAAGATAATAAAAAATAAAATATTTATATCATATCAATACAGATGGTCTATAAATACCTACCTACGTTTTCTATTTGCTTAGGGCCTGGAAATAAGCAAAAGAGTCATACTAGGGTGTCAAAAATCAAATGTTCTGAATTTCAAATTTAAAAGAAAACAAGGATTTTCAGACAACCAGTAGGTACTTAATTACTTATTAATGTTTATGCATAAGATTAATATAAATGCACTTTTAAGACATTCTACTAATTTTCCTACCTACCTAGTTTGGATAAAGGTCAAATTTAACGTTTTTTTTTAATGGCAGTTGCACACACACTAAATGGAGATCCTATGGCGCTCGCCGAGCGGTGTTTGTGCGAAGATGTGACATCCATTGAAATCAATAACTTCAATAGATAATTAACAGAATACCTGTGCAGGTCTTACAAATTAATAATCACATAATATATCCAAATTGTGTTTTTATGTTTCAAAACCCACCTCATCTTAAATGGCTTCCATTTTCATGCCGAAGGTATAGGTACCTATACCAATAAATCTATGTGTAATTTATTCTTATTAACTTTCAAATAATAAAAGCAAGACAACATTAAATATACTCCGTGTAATCTAGAAACAACTTAAAACCACTTGGAAATTGCAAGACAGTAACAGCCATCAATTAAAAACACTATGGCATTTGAAGGAAAATTAAACCGACACGCATAGGTACCTATGATTATCTAGAATGTGTGAAGAAATTAAAAAACAATCTAGTGTCATACAAATATATGACTGTTCCAAACTTCTGATTTTATTGAACAAGGGAAACCAACCTCTTGAGTGACTCCACATTTTTGAAAGCTTTTTTAAACCTGTTAAAGTATTTTACTATAATGTTGAAATGAACCATCATTAGCCACAATATGCATGTTACAGAGAAACATAGTCAGTGCTTCATTTTCTTACGAATTATTGTAATAAGATAAAATTTGAAACTATTTCTATAAAAGTTGCATTTAGAGAGGGAAATTTACTCAATTAACAAAACAATGAGCAAAAAACAAAATATCTTAACAAGTATGTACCATCCATGGCACCTAGGTAGGCTCTATAATAAATAAAAACAAAATAAGTACGTATGGGAATAGTTCGAGAGATAGCCATTAGTGATTAGTGGTTTTAATAGGTACTGGAAATTCAAATATTGTTAAAAAAAACAGTTCTGAGATTTTTTGTTCATTATCTAAATATCCTGATGTTTAATTTGTACTTAAGGCAACTTGAAAACTAACCTAAACTAACTATAAGAGAAACAATGTTATTTTATAACCAGGTGGGTATTTAATTTCTAAGTAGCACTTAGTCTCCACAAAAATATGTAGCTACTTACTGAGGTATACATATTAATTTATCGAAATTTCCTATTTTCTGATAGAATAATGAAATTAAATAAATTTTTACATTGGCAATAATGATACCTATCTATGTATAAAAAGAGCTGAAATACTTACTTTTGTTCTTCCATTGATACTATATTGTCCTAATGTCTTATTATTGACCATTTTATTTGCTCTGGTTATAAGGGTGTCCACTCTTGCTATCAAATAACCAATGTGTTCGCAGTCTGGTTCTTTCCCATGAACCCAACAAATTTGATCACTTCTTATTGTTTTCAAGTCTTCTTTCGCCTTTCCTTTTGTTGAAACCAGTTGCCCATCTCTAAGAGCACCTCTGTCTTTAATATTTAATACTTCGGCAAGTACTCTATTTCCTTCTTCGTACCCCAAAAAATTGTCCAAAACACATAACCCATAGTCACTTAAATCTTCAATAATATTTCTACACATGTCTTGGCACATATTTTCTAACTCATCATCATCAATATTATGCTGGAAAGGGGCAGCTCCAGCAGCTAGCGTTACTTCTGGGTAGTATTTTAAGTCTTTTACCTTAGGCTGAACAATATTTTCTCCAGCAATAGGCATGACTGATTTAGCACACTTTAGAGATTTTTCAGTGGAACTCTTTTCTTCAATATTATTATTCAGAGCTCTGGCAAATGTTTCTCCGAGAATCTCTCCAGCAGAACTTAATATTTCACTTTCTGAACTGCCTTCAATAGGTAATGAATTAGAACCTAAATAAGTATAAAAATGTCCATATTTTTGTTCAACTGAGGATACACTGGCACTACTTGAAGCACTATTTGCATTGTTTGGAACACTTGGACTAGTGGTGACACTAAAACTGGCAGTATCCTGAGAGTTATTTTGGGTACAAATCACTTTATGTCTTTTCCAATCTTTTTTCTGATGCTCTTTAGAGCAATAATAAATCCCTTTACACCGAGCGCACCTTAATAAATGTTCAGCTGAATTGCATACAAAACAAGCTGCTTGCACTATATCTAGTTGTGAACTCATTTTTCAAATCTGTCCCATTATAAGCACTTCTCGCAAAATTTTGACATGTGGTTCAGCGGCATTTAAATCGATATTTGTCTTTTATGGCGCAAGGTGGAGCCACCCCCACTAAACAGCTGAGTGAAAATTTCAGGAATTTCCCCTTTGTAATAATTGTTTACTCTTCTTATGCTTATGGACCCGATGACTTTTAGCCGCTAAAATATAATTAATAACGGAATATTGACCAATTTTATTAGCCATTTAATGCCAAGAGAGTAATACAAAAAGGATACGAATTGAAGATTATTAGTATATAGACATCAATAATTAATACTTTATGCGATTTGTTTTTGTTACCGAAATATCTAGCTTCACGTTTTTTGTTCTATATACTATACTACATCATAGTCTTCATACAAACTTGCTAAAGGGCCATTTGTGAGTTTTGATTTTCAGTCATTATCGTTTTTACAAGCGGTTCTCTGTGTTAAGTTCTCTCGCTGATTCACTGGTCTCTGGTTTCTGAGTTTCTGTTGACGTTGACAGATATTTGACAGAATTTCTGACTCGTGTCTACACACAGGAATATTACTTTGGCTCCCTGGCTTCCGCATGCGCAGAGTATGGGTGCGTTCGTTTATAAGTTTCTAGGACTTCACGCATGGCCCTCCGCTCGCTTCGCTCGCTCCGGGGCGCAACCAACCAAAACTAACTGAAACTAACCCAAGCTAACCCAAATTAAAAAAAGCAAATAATCTTACTAACCCAACTAACTGCAACTAACCCAAAGTAACCCAAATTAAAAAAAAAAGCAAACATAATCTTACTAACCCAACTAACTGAAACTAACCCAAGCTAAACCAAATTAAAAAAAAAGCAAACTTAATCTTAAAAAAAGGTTGATAAAAAACGCATTGCCACCGATGGGAATCGAACCCACGCCGCCCACATGACAAGCAAATGCTCTAACCACTACACCACTAGGCCGCTAGGAAACAAAGCGCTACATCGTAAAGACATTGGTAATTGAGGTATTTGTAGTGTAGGTGGCGTTGATTGATTCGTCACTCGTATTCTGCGCATGCGGAAGCCAGGGAGCCAAAGTAATATTCCTGTGTATAGACGCGAATGAATTTCTGTAGTCATTAGCGGCGTTTACACGTACGATTTTTTCCACAGTTTTGGAGCGTAAACTCCAATCGCGCAGGATATCCTGCCCGTATAAATACTCGGTAAATCGGCGCGTGGAACGCGACGACGGAGTGAACGTCAGTCGCGCAGAACAGATACAACTTGCTTTGCATTTAGTCATTTACACTGGCACTTTTTTAGACAGTCCATAACACGTTGTTTTATTCATATATTTATATATGGTTTTATTCATATATTTAGTAGTATTAAATATATGGTTTTATTTGAACTTTAGCATAAAGAAAAATGTCGTGGACAAACATTGAACGTTTCATAGAAATTTATAGGAGTTACCCTTGCTTGTGGAAAGTTAAGAATGATGAGTACCCAATTTTTCTTATTTTTTTGTATCCTTATTATTTAGAAATACGTATGCTGCTGCACAGGCAATTGCACGATTTTTTAATTTTTTACTGTCTATGAATCTAAACTAGATAACCTTATCTCGTGGCGTGTTATATTGAACTTTCCAACCAGGTGGAAATTCCACACGCCACTCCAAAATCGTATGGTTTTACATTTACACGTACGTTTTTGACGTTCGCACTCCAAATATGCAGAACTGGAACGTATAATTGGAGTGTCTTAAACTTTAATGTCCGGCGCTTCAAGCGTCCGCTCCAGTCGTGCGCAACGTCGTGAGACGCCAGAATGCGCTCCAAAACGGAAGAAATGGAACGCCCGTGTAAACGCCGCTATTTTCGCATCACCACAAGCGAAGAAGCAAGAAGCGAACGCGAACATTTTTCTGGTATACAGAAATATGGTTACGGCGTTGTCTTTCTTTGTAAAGATATAAACACCGATCTCTTCGGTGGATATAAACAATGGTTACGGTTCAAATTAGACTATGATTTGCAAAGAGCACTGGCTGCAACTTGAATTAGATCAAACTGTTTCCCATTTATTAATTAAAAAACGATTTTTATAAATACAGCATTCAATAATAATTATATTTAAAATGACATAAGTATTTTAAATGAATTTTGGAGACAATGGAAATCTATGTTTCTAACGTTCCTGTTCCTGATACTGCTACCATCTACCAAGCCACCGTTTAAAGATTGAGGGGGCAAAAAATAACTTTTAATTTGGGGTCCCAAAAAACTGTTTTGAAAAACTTTTTTATGTAAATACAAATCCTCAAAAAACAACTAAAAATATAACAACAGGCAGTTATTTTTGTCTGGTGGCATTATTTAGTAAAATAGTAATAGACGCTCCAAATTCCAACATCATTGAACTATATACTACGTAACGTAGTACGTTACGTAGTATGCAGTTCAACGTCCAACATAAACGTCGGTACCCCAAACCACAGTCGTCTTTAACTCACCCAAAAGGTGTTGCCACTTTGCACTGGAAAGCAGCTAAGATGTAACCGGGGACGCCAACAGAATCGGTCAGATGTTCTGTATTTCCCTATAACGTATATGTGTATTTTAGTGGTCAGATCTTAAGGGCAAATCCAGTAGTCGTTTCCGAGACCCCGGTCACAGAGCTTCATAGTTGCGCGCCCATTACACAGGTGACACGTCATATATTTATAGTTCAGCGAATTGCTTTCAAGCTCAGTGGTTGAAGCACAGCTTATTTTTACTAGACGGTTGAATTTAAAATAAATTTTCGCTTCAAAATCCCCGACAAATTCGTCAGAAGCCACGGCTATCGTCTTAAACAAGTCCGGAAATTTCTGATTTTTATATAATTTTGTCATTTAAAATCGGTTTTAAACGGATTTTAGACGATAAAAATATTTTAAATTAAACGAACTGTCAAAAGTATTATTCAGATGCCCAGCCGTTTAAAACAATATTGAGTCATGGTCCGCTTCTAAAATTTGCAAAATTCGGTTATTGACTTTCCCAAATCAAAGGATGCCGCAAGGTGACTAGCTGGTAGTGAATAAGCTGTGTCCATAGGTTGATGTTATTCCTAGTGGCATTAGATTTTCGTGTCGAATTTATGCAGTGAATTAATCCGCTCCGATTGAAACTGCCAGTAAGTATTATTAAAAAATCCTAACTAATATTATAAATGCGAAAGTGGCAGGAACGTCAAACTGGTGAGAGGAGTTTGATTACGGGGAGTGACGCCCCCGCCATTCCGAGTTGCCATGGGATATGGCGCATCAAATCCCATCGTCCTCCCCCAGGCTGGAGAACACCAAAGTACAAAGTCTGGAGCTGATCAATGACAGTTTGTGACAAGAGGGGCTGCATTGTATTGGCTGGCAGGAATGTGAAATTGGTGAGAGGAGTTCGATTACGGGGAGTGACGCCCCCGCCATTCCGAGTTGCCATGGGATATGGCCCATCAAATCCCATCGTCCTCCCCCAGGCTGGAGAACACCAAAGTATCAAGTCTGGGGCTGATCAATGACAGTTTGTGACAAGAGGGGCTGCATTGTATTGGCTGGCAGGAATGTCAAATTGGTGAGAGGAGTTCGATTACGGGGAGTGACGCCCCCGCCATTCCGAGTTGCCATGGGATATGGCGCATCAAATCCCATCGTCCTCCCCCAGGCTGGAGAACACCAAAGTACAAAGTCTGGGGCTGATCAATGACAGTTTGTGACAAGAGGGGCTGCATTGTATTGGCTGGCAGGAATGTCAAATTGGTGAGAGGAGTTCGATTACGGGGAGTGACGCCCCCGCCATTCCGAGTTGCCATGGGATATGGCCCATCAAATCTCACCCTCCTCCCCCAGGCTGGACAACACCAAAGTACAAAGTCTGGAGCTGATCAATAACAGTTTGTGACAAGAGGGGCTGCATTGTATTGGCTGGCAGGAACGTCAGACTCGTGAGAGGAGTTTGATTACGGGGAGTGACGCCCCCGCCATTCCGAGTTGCCATGGGATATGGCACATCAAATCCCATCGTCCTCCCCCAGGCTGGAGAACACCAAAGTACAAAGTCTGGAGCTGATCACTGGGGAGTGATCCAACAAACCCCATTTTTACCCCTGTCAGACTAGGGACCGCCAAAGGAATGAGCCTGAGGCCGATGCTTCCAGTGGAAGCGGCCCTAAGTGGTAGATGCATAAGCCTACTCGCATCGTCCGGTGAAAGACCACCTCACCAGAATGGGGAAGCGCTAAGTGGTTTTCCCAAATCACGTTCCGCTTCCGCGCTGGTGGTCCCGGGTTCCATAGTAGGAATATATGGACATGATGGTGCTTCCAGGATCAAAATATTCCGGAAGTAAACTCCCCGGCCATTCGGATCTCCGGGCGCTGGGTGGCCCTGGGAGCCATTCATTCCGCATTTCACAGACAGCAAAGATACCGAACCAATTTAGAATAGATTTCTGCAACATAAGAGGCCTAAATACAAACATAAATTCGGTACACCAACATCTACAAGCAAATAGACCACACATATTAGCCCTTACAGAAACACACGTATGTTATACAACAACAACAGTGAACTACCCCTATCTTGGTTACGACTTACATACCCGATTTAGATGTAAGTTCGGAATATGCCTTTTTTTCCGAAGCGACCTTTCATGTCACCGCGAGGAAACACTCGAACCGAACAACCTTGACATCATGTGGCTCAAGTTCACCGCCAAGGGATTAACCAAGTTTATATGTTGTCTCTATCGCCCTCCGAGCGATAGAGCCTAGCAAAGCTTTTTCTCAACACTAGCTACCACTTTTGACTCAATACAGGTCGATCACCCCAGTTCAGAAATAATCGTTCTGAGAGACTTCAATGCCCACAACACCAACTGGCTCAAACATCAGAACAAGACCGACAACGAAGGTAGAGAAGCTGAAGCATTTGCCATCAGCTGCGGGCTTACTCAACTTGTAGACGAACCAACTCGAATCTCAGAGAGGGGCGAATTCGCCGCCTTCCTGGATCTTTTTCTGACCACCAATCCTGACCAGTACAAGGTTACAGTTGGTCCGCCATTAGGTACCTCCGACCACAAACTTATTACAACGGTTTGTGAATTGCCACTCATACAGAAGGATCCACCATTGCCTCGCAAAATCTGGCATTACAATTCTGCAAACTGGGACGATCTAAGGCAGTTCTACCTAGATTTTCCTTGGCTCGACGTCTGCTTTGCCACTGACGACCCGTCAGACTGCTGCGAAGAGATCATGCAAGTAATCTCCTCAGGAATGGAAGCATACATCCCAAATTCCATCAAGTTACCATCAAAAGGAAAGCCCTGGTTCGACAAAAGATGCGAAAGAGCTGTAGGAAGGAAACAGCGAGCCTATAAGTACTGGCAGCAAAATCAGACCGCTGAAAATCGCAATTATTTTATCGAAGCGAGAAACGAGTGCAAGCGTGTGATCGACGAAACTAAGGACAAACACAATCAAAGGATCAGGAATAAACTTTTGCAATGCCCCAGTGGTTCCAGGAATTTCTGGTCGGTAGCAAAGGCAGTAAGTAACAACTTTACAAAAACGTCTCTCCCACCTTTGACGGACGAACGTGGCATCACGGCGGCTACAGCCAAGGAAAAAGCAAACATGCTCGCCAAAATGTTTTCATCGCACTCTACCTTAGACGTGCCCCAAGGCAAGACTCTCCCCACTATACCGAACATCAACACCACCATGGCAGAAGTCAAGTTTTCTCATCGTGATATTCGCAAAATCCTTAAAGAACTAGATACGCAAAAGGCATCAGGACCGGACGGAATACCTGCCATCATGCTAAAGAACTGCGCCAACGAACTAACACCCGTTTTTTTCAGGCTTTTTTCTCTTTGTTACAGAAAAGGGTTTACCCATCCTCTTGGAAAGTCGCTCGAGTGCAACCTCTTCCAAAAAAAGGCAAGAAAACCACGCCCTCAAACTACCGCCCAATTGACTTGCTTCCAATAATCTCCAAAGTCATGGAACGTGTAGTCAACCAGCAACTACTCAAGTACCTCGAGAGCAACAGAATAATCAGCGATAATCAATACGGCTTTCGCAAAGAGAGATCGACAGGAGATATATTGGCCTATGTCACTTATATATGGAGTAGGGCAATTGAAAACTAAGGAGAGTCTCGAGCGATTGCGTTAGATATTTCAAAGGCATTCGACAGAGTTTGGCATGACGGACTGCTCAACAAACTGCCGTCCTTGGGACTGCCCGCCTCTCTCTGCAGCTGGCTGGCCAGTTTCCTTAAGAACCGATCCCTACACGTTGCAGTCGATGGACACATCTCGGACACATTCACCATCAATGCGGGCGTGCCTCAGGGCGCAATACTTTCACCAACTCTGTTCCTCATCTATATTAATGACCTGCTTATCGAAACGAATAATCCTGTTTACAGTTTTGCAGATGACAGTACCCTTGTCTCCCACTTTAGATCAGAAAAACCCTTACCAGCGACTGAGACTCATCACCGCAGACAGGAGCAGATTACAGCAATTAATCAAGACCTGGAGAAAGTTCAAACTTGGGGCGACCGAAATTTGGTCCAGTTCAATGCAGCAAAGACCCAAGCAGCAACGTTTACTAAGAGGGCCAATACAGCGGGCCCTGACATCATTATGGCAGGATCGACCATTCCTTCATCCTCGTCAATCGGGCTGCTGGGTGTCTCGATCAACAGCAATATGTCATGGCATGACCATGTTGCTAGCATCGCAAAACCAGCCTCCCAGAAGCTTGGTGCGCTATTTCGCAACAAAAAACTCTATACACCGCAGCAGTTGCTCTTGCTGTACAAAGCGCAAATAAGACCGTGCTTAGAATATTGCTCACATATCTGGGGTGCCGCACCAAAGCATACCCTAAAGCTGCTGGATTCCATTCAGAAGAGGGCTGTGCGTCTCGTCGGCGATCCGGAGTTGACCCGGAATCTGGATAGTCTGGAACGTCGCAGACATGTGGCCGAGATGTCTCTGTTTTACAGATACTCTCACGGTAGATGTTCCCAGGATTTGGCCCGCATAATCCCGCCCCTGGCAACTCCTGTCAGACAGTCCCGACAGACGGCAGGAGCGCACCAATTTGTCGTACAACTAGAAACACCTAGAACATCGCTTTACCAGAACTCCTTTGTCTGGCGCACTACATCACTGTGGAACTCACTTCCAGGACATCTGTTTCCCACTAATTACAACCTACAAATATTCAAGAACCGTGTCAATCAACATCTTCGCACACACACCGCTCATCGAGCGCCATAGGATCTCCCTTTAGTGTGTGTGCCACTGCCATAAAAAAAATAATAAAATAATATACCTATTATAAATGCGAATGTGTGTTTGTTTATTTCTTACGCTTTCACGCCTAAACTATTCAACCGATCATCATGAAATTTTGTACAAATATTTTCAAGAGTATAGTACAGAACATAGGACACTTTTAGATTTTACCTGCGGTTTCGCTCGCGTTCATTTTTACGGTTAGTTTTAATCCAATTTTCCACGCGTAAACTACTTATCATGAAATTTTGTACAGGTGTTTTGAAGAGTATAGTAAAGGGCATATGACACTTTTAGCTTTTACCCGCGGCTTCGCTCGCGATGATTTTTACGGTTATTTTTAATCCTATTTTCCACGCGTAAACTACTTAACCGATCATCTTTAAATTTTGTACATATATTTTCAATAAGTAAAGGACATAAGACACTTTTAGCTTTTACCCGCGGCTTCGCTCGCGTTGATTTTTACGGTTAGTTTTATTCCTATTTTTATTTTCTTGAGGTTATATTTGTAAAAAGTTTTTCCTTGATTTTGGGCATGCCTTAGGTTAGTTTTTGTTCGTTGCGTCCCTGTATCGAGCGGAGGGCTATGCGTGAAGTGTAATATTAGACATTCTAATGCAAGGGGTACAAATGTAAACTTTAAACAACGCACGTCAGGCGATATCTGTGAACTGTGACGGGAATGTATTTTGCAGGCTGTCTGTAACCGTTAGTGTAAAACGTATTCTTTCTAACGCCAGAATATAGACAACCAATTCCAAATAAATGGTTGCCTATATTCAGGCGTCACGCGGCCTAAGGTGGCATTACATTTTAATGTCGATGATGTTGATAAAGGATATATTTACACATCAGTGTCTCGAGTACTAGCAGACTCGCTCAATCTTTTTATATATTTTACAAAGTTATGTTTGTTTCTTTTTTTTAAATTTGAATTAGTTTTGTTTAGTCGTGATCCGGAGCGAGCGAAGCGAGCAGGACGCCGTGCGTGATGTGAAAATAAAACGAAAAACAACCCTGAAGCCCTGTGACCCGGTCCCCGCAACGTCTTGTAAATAATCCACAGTGTAGAACCACTTACGGCAAACGCCGAGCTGTTCAGGATTACGTTTTTGGAGAGTAACCCGCAAAACATAGTCACCAATGGCCACATGTATAGGTAAAAGTTAAACTGCTAATTAATTCCAAGATAAACTCTTGATTTAGATATAATACTCGCATAAGACTTTTAATCCAATAAGTTTGGTGAAAACTTAAAGGACGTCAAAAGTTGTTAATTTCTGATATGTTAGATCCTCAAAATTCGTACATACATAATCGTACTTTTTGGAACAGGTTATAGGTAAAAATCCAAGAATTTGGAGATATAAATACAAAGGATTGGAATTAATTTATACCTGACCTACGGGTCATGATGTGTAAACTCTAAGCCGATTGGGCAATTCTAAGTTGAAAGGTAACCATGCGGTATAAAAACCATTTTTATATTGTAACAGTTCGATTTTGCCAATTTTAAAATTTCATTTATATGCCGCATTTAGGGGAAAAATGATGCTGTATTTTGCACGCATCGGTTTCTTAATTATAAATTTATTAATTTGCTTTGCCAACAATTCGCTTGAAACTGCCATCGCCTCGGTTTATTAATTCTAAATTTATTAATTCGATTTGCTTGTAAATGTCACTTTCCTAATATGAATGAACTATATTTTAAGTATAGATTAGCTATATATTTGTATTAGCTTTTATGATCCGTTGTGACTATTTAGTTTAGTTGACGGTGTACATTATTATTAAAATGGCTTGGCTTGTTTTATATTGCATTATCGGGAACCGCCAGCCGACCGTTTTATATTTTTAAAGAATTCTGTTAGTCTGCAAATACGTTGCATTTGACTAATTGAACCATACTTTAATTTCAATTTGAATATTTTATTACCTTTTGAGAACCCTAGGTCGATGAATGCCTGGAACCGGCCATCAATTCCGGAGATCGTTTTTGTACCTCTGCTTTAAATATATTTCTCGTTTTGTACGGCAGACTAGTTTTTGTGAGGTTTATGCCAAATAATAGGGATGAGCTATCTATCGCGTGTTTGTCATTCTCGATTTAGATTTTTGAAGGTTTATCATTCCTGTAAGAGCAATTCCTAGCATTTCTGGAAGAATGTAATTTTAGCTCACTATTCGTGGCTTCCGCCGTCATGTTACCATCATAATAAACGAGAACTCCGTCGTTTTTTATCTTAGAATTATTCCTTGTATCGAATCACTCGGCATGTTTCCGCCCATCACTACTTGTGACGCAGCATTTAATCTCGAAGGCAAATTGACGAAAACGTTGGAGAGGCCTTTTTCTAGTTTGCTCGTAAGGCGAACGTTTGCCATTGCAGTTAAAAACTCCACATTTAGTATTGTGATATAATACAACCCTTTTGCTAGGGGATTTATTGTGTTGTTTCCGTTTGTGTTTTAACACGACCGGGCTCTACATGCTGTAATAGGTAAGCATTTTCTCTGGATTTCTTTTTCTATGGCCTGTGAAGCGAGTGAACGCCATGATGCTAACGGTTTTTTTTGTTTCCATTATTTATAGCGGCTTCCACGTTCGTCATATAAGACCGAGATCGTCGAATCTCTCAGAGTAGCCCTCATAGACACAAATTTGAGGTAATTATTGCTATCGTTTTGCCTAAATTAATGATTTGATTGCTTATCTGTGTTACCTTTTTTTGTGCAAATATCGCCATTTGCTTTTCTCACGTGTTATCTTATCTACTCCATTTTATCTGATCCGAATTTTTATTTAATGCAACTTTAATTTTGATGGGGAAGTTTATATATTCTTTTAGGGGTGATTCATACCTATCTTTTTATATTCAAGTTGTCTGAACCTTAATATCTCTTTTATTTGCTTTATTGTATTGCAAGTCTATGAGTTTTTTTTTTGTCTGGGAAAATTTGTTTTATAAAGAAGACGTATTTATGCAAAAGGGGGGGTTCTATGATTTTTATTAAAGTAAGGGGGCTTCGTTTAATGCGTACTGGATTATTTCAGGGTTTTTCTGGAGGCCATCGTAAGCTCACTCCTGGGTATCTATAAGTGCCGGCGGCGGCGCCTCCACCAGAGTTCGACGACGGGATCTGGGTATCGTACTATAAGCTTTGTGTCTCATTGTTTCTTATGTTTATTCATTTAGTATAATCACTCTTCGTTTTCCTTTATTCATATAAATCAAACATTGAACGCCGAGTTCTGAGGTAGCTCATTGATTTTAATTAATTTAATTTACATTTATTCACTGGTTTATCGCACCAGTTAATCTGATTGCTTTGAATTGTTTTCTCATTTTAATAAAAGTCAAGCGCTGGCTGGATAATTTCATTCTTTTCATTGTTTAGTCGGGAGATATAACCGCTCTGAATTTTATCTCTTTATCATATGAATCAAGCGACCGCCATACTTCCAATAGTTTTATTCTAGTTCGGTTCTCTTATTAACTTGTCAAGTCATTTGATTTAATTACAGTAGCCGTTCGTTGCTACATACTATTATGGCTACATCTAAAATCAGTGCAGCTATTAGCGCATGCATACCTAGTTGTAAGAAGCTTAGTCCACGTCAAGTGATCACTTTGATAAGTAGTATTTAGTGCATTTAGTGGTAAGGCATATAGAACCGAGTATTTCCAACTGAATTGGTTTCTGTACAATCTTCACATTGTACTCCTTTTATTTTATCAATTAATTACTTTAACAGTCATTTAACATACTTTTGTTTTTAATTAACCACATTTTAAATATAACCTTTTCCTCCAGATAGACTGTTGCTGTGTATATAAAAAAAAGAGCTTAGTAGCAAATATAGTGTTTATTAAATTTTAGATGGTGTTTTCTTTATTAGGTCCGGTTAAGTAAGATTTGATTTAAAAAGCGGGCCTGTGTTTTCTAGTTTTCTGAATAGTTGAAATTAAAAATTTGTTGATTTTTTTTTGTTTGAACCTAGTCACCCTGCACAACACCCGCAGAGCTTTTTCCGTTTAGTTGGCGAGAACGGGTGGCGTTCAAACGACCCCACGACAAGGGTCCAGCTTGCAATACGACTCTCCGGGGCTAGGTTCATTTTTAATTAATCAAAAAAAAATTCTTTACTTTCCTTCTTAACTCCAATCAGAAAAACGTGTTGCAATATGATCCTAGGTTATTTAGGGGTAACCGCCGGACAGCAACTAATCAGCCTGACCAATAACGCATGGCCCTCAGTTTACCGATGTGTTTACGGTGCAATGAATTGTCGTCAAGTGCTCTGGTGGTTCAGTGGTTAGATGCTGGGTCTGTGATAAGGCGGCCCAGGTTGGATTCCCGTCGATGTTTTCTTTAATTTTTTTAAGGTTATAGTAGTAGTAGTACGACTCTCTGTGGCCTTTGCGTGAGAAATTCAGCCAGTAAAGATCCCTGTCCAGGCTTAGCAAGAGCTGGAGCGACCCTCCCAAATTGGTTACACCCTGGTGGACAGAGATAGTATTTTTAGACCCTTCAGTTTGTCGAGTATATACTCCTGGAGGCCCCGACTTGTACATGCACGGCTTGTTTTAAGGTTCGAACACCACCAGCTGGACATTCACATACAAATAAATCTTGTGCATGCACGGATTATTAAGGCTCAAGCCCACGGCTGGACGTCCGATTCATCTTCGGGGAATCAAAACGGTCCCCGAACGTTCACCACGCGCCCCCCAAATTGAAGACGAAAGAGCCGATACCCGACACGTGTTCACTCTACCGACGATGAAGCGAAAGTCCTTTTTTAAGGTGCAGGAATACAGGGGACTATACCATTTTAGAATGTATAATATTACACTTTACGCATAGCTCTCCGCTCGCTACGGGGGCGCTAACAACAAAAACTAACACAATGCCCAAAATTAAAGAAAAAAACTTTTTCACAAACTTTTTAAGTTATGTTTGTGAAAAAGTTTTTTTTTTCTTCATTTTGGGCCCTGGTTGAGCGAGAGCTATGCGTGAAGTGTAATATTAGACACATGCAGAAATACAGGCGACTATATAATTTTAGAAATTGTATAGTCGCCTGTATTCCTGCAGTACTAAATCTTCTACCATCCCCAGGCCACAATTAGAGGAGCAGGATCTCTCTAGATAATTAATGTGAGTTATTCTGCATCAAGCGACTTACCTATGCACCCTGCATTTTACTAATCGGTAATGCCATACAATTTTTTTCCCGACAATGTTGCAGCCTAATTACAAAGTCCAGGGGATCCTTCTGAAACGATAGCGCAATATAAACCAACGATGACACGTCGAATGACGTCACGGTTTTAAGCTGAGCTGAAGTTGTAGTTCGTTCAATCTACGGACTACGGAGGGCTATGTTCGATCTCATTTGTTTTGAGTGTAATATTTCTGTTGATTTTTGTGAATATCTTAGACAAGAGTCTGGGTACACCAGAATGGATTTCATTATTATTTCACTTCACGTATGGCCCTCCGCTCGCTCCGCGGCATAATCAAGCAAAACTAACCCAAATCAACTCAAACCTTAAAAAAAATAAAAACATCTGTCGGCACTGACGAGAACCGAACTCGCACCGTCATATCACAGATGCACATGCACAGCCATCCAACCAGCCATCTAACCACTAGACCACCAGGCCCTGGAAGCAATTGACCGAAAATTAAAAGCTTTGGCTGCCAAAAGCTTTACACGCATTACGAATGCCCAATATATGGCAATATGTCAATAAATAATGAAATCCATTCCGGTAATATTTATCTATGATTCCGGTTTAATATTTCTTTATGATTCCGGTGCACCCCATGATACCAGCTCGCAGAAATTTGCTTAAGTAGAAACATCAAACAGCTGACTGGTTGTTATTTTTTTTTAAGAACAATCTGATACTATTGACAGGACAGTTTTTCAATTTCCAATTTCTTTCCTTTTAAATTTTGCCATTGCGATGGCTGATGATATTCTTTTCGATTTGCTACATTCTGAAATAATTAATTATACTTTGCAAAGAGTAGATGACAAAGATAAAGATAAAAAGGTGCAAATTGAAAGCATATTATTTTTTTTTAATTATCGAATTCTACTTTTTTAGGATGAAGATTTGTCTACTCTTGAATACATTGGATTTTCAACAGGATACAGAATCATTGAACGGTATGTTTATTCTTTTACCTCTTAATAGTTTTTACTAAATATTACTTTTCTGAAGGTTAACCAAAGAAATGCCTCGATTCAAGGATGAATTGGACACTATGAAATTTATATGTACAGACTTTTGGTCAGCAACTTACAAGAAACAAATTGACAACTTAAGAACAAACCATCAAGGTGTATATGTGCTACAGGACAACGCATTTAGATTTTTAAGTCGACTTTCAAATGGTAAACAGTATCTTGAAGTGGCCCCAAGGTATGTCGCTTTTACCTGTGGAGTTATAAGGGGTAGTTTAGCAAACCTAAACATCCAATGTTTGGTAACTGCTGAAGTTCAAAGTTTGCCTTCTTGTAAATTCCACATTCAGGTACAAAGAACATGACCCGAGTTTCAAGCAGGGAAGTTCTGCTGATGATGAAAATGATGAAATACCTACTCTTTTTTGTATATATTTAGGGGACTCCACTTCAAATATATCTTTCAGGCAACCATTATTTTCAATTATTGAAAGAACTTGTGATGGGTAGTTTTAGCCAAATATATTATAAGGTATTGGTTTTAGGTATCTACCATATTTACTATGTTTTCATGGAGTCTTGAAATTGTTTTGGATCCAATCCTCTTCTTCGTTTTCATGCAGAGGCAAAACCAAAATTGAAATTGAAGAATTCAAATCGATTTGATCTGACAGACAAATGACATGCTTTTTCTTGACACAAATAATATAGTAAACATAGAACTCCACACCAAACATTCCTCCATGTTGTGGGTGGTAATGATGGAGTTTCTTAGGTTTTATCCACTTTTGTTTTCTTTTTGCAAAAAATTAGCTTCAAACAATTAACAAAATGACAAAGTCTCTCTAACATAAACAATCAAATCTAAGAAAAAATTTTAAATCGAGTAAATGCACATGAGCTTTATTCTTCAATCTATTTTCTATCCAGTCCCCATTTTCATGCAAGTCAAGTTCATTTAATTCTCAATATGATCCCAGAAAAAGGTGAATTGACCTTGAGACTGAAAACGATTTGAAATCCTGTTTTCATGCAAGTTTCAATATCAAGAGTATTCAAAATGATTTCAGAACTCCATGAAAATGTGATAATTGTTTGTCAGTTTGGGTTAGGCTTCACATATAATGTGGGTTACAGCTGTGGTAGTGTTTCCTTGAGATTTTCATAACTATTTTGTATGCCAGGTGGATTTATGTAACTAAAATTTGCCAATAATTATGATACAATTTCTACTATTTAATCTTTGTTACATGAATACAAAATTTGTTGTTATTTGATGTATGTATGTAACTTTAATATTTGAAGCAAAACTTTGCCTGTTTGCCATTGAACCTTTTGAAAAGTGTATTTGAGAAGATTCCTTCCAGTAACAATATTATTTCATATCATTCACATTCGTGAATAATTGTTATATGAATAGTAGGACTCGACCATTAGCAAGTTTTTTCTCCTGAACTCATGCCTATGAAATAGTTTGGAAGAGCTGGTGGAAAAGACAAGGTACCATCTGCTCTTGTTGATGTGGACACATCAGTCGAGCCCTAAAAAAGCATTTAGTTTATTAAGTTGGCTATTTGTACATAGTTTTTATATTTGTTTTATTCGAGCCCAGATAGTTGTCCATCTAGTAGGTAATCATGTTTTATGTAAAATAGTTAATGTGACTATCATATTCATGATCACACTTTAGACTTATATTTACATATATAGTCATGCTAGTCTAATCAAAACTCTTGCACAAAATGCTTGTTTCATACACTAGTATGTCGTGAAGTTTCCTTATTTATAAATTTTTTCTCTTAAGTTATAGTGTTGAAAGTGTACCACCTTTTTTTTACTGATGACAATATTATGAACATATGAAATTAGCAGTAAAGTTTTCTCAATTTGGTGTTAAAAATTTGCAGTTGCTTTCTACCAAAAATCAGAGCATTTCATTTATTCTCTCTCTTCAAAGAAAACCAAATTATATAGCCAAAGTACTCTTTCACAGTAAGAGTTTGAGGCATGATAATAAATAAAAATATTTATTATCATAATACATACAAGTATGCAATGTATCGGCATGAACCGTCTGCAGGTACCCTACACTGTAGGGGTGCATCCATCTAATGATATTAGATGTATCGGATGCTGTGCTTAGTAGATCCATTCGTTCTGCAACGAATAATGGAAACCTCTGTGCAGTTCGACGTTCACCAACCATGGAGCGCTTTCGAACTTGTTGGTTCTCATCAGTGTTGCCAGATCAATTTTACAGTTAGGTAGTAGATTGACTTAAAAAAAATAGTAGATTGATTAAAAAAATAGTAGATTACAAATTCATTGTCTAGGTTTTAAATAAAACTAAAAGCTATCCTATTTAATATTTATTTTTATTGAGCTTTTAAAAAAACGGAAACAAGCAATAATACATTTTCGGTTTTTATATCTAATTCATTTGTTCTCTGAATCAGAGAGTTCAAGTAATCACTTATACATATTTTTATTATGTAACGCCAATATATTTTTATCGAACTCAACAGAGAAACAATTTTTGCCTTGCGAATTAATAAAATTTTTAGCGTGAAGGGTTCCAGAAATAGATGCTGTTTTAAGTTTATTTCTCTGTTGAGTTTTAAGAAGGTTTACCTGCGAAAATATTCTTTCTACATTTGCCGAAGAATGTGGAAGACTTAGAATGTTAAATACAAATCTACTTAAAACTGGAAACATTTGTTGATTATCTGAAAAACTCATTTCTTCAATTTTTTTCCAAAAACCTTCAACATCATTAACGTCAGCCCATGTAAGTTTTGTGTTACGTAAGAAGCGATATTCGTTATCTAGCTTTTGCAACTCATTTTCTTCTATGAAATGAAGAAAATGTTTTGCAAGAGGTATGATGCTGTCATGTTCACCTATCATAATAATTTGGGGTTTTATCAAAAACAATGACTTTAAAACTTCATTATTAAAGTCAAACCTCTGAGTAATCTGATTCGCCGCCTCTATGAAAAAGTCCAAACATCTAGTTTTTAAAATATAAATCTGTTGGGCGTTTAAGTTTTTTGTGCAATTTATGGTAATTGCCGCACCCAAATAAATTTTTGAAAGCGGTAGGTAATTAATTTCATTTAAAGATGTATTCAAAACGATATCTCTCTTGATAAAGCATTCCAGAATACTTTTATATGTAGCTGTAATGTTTGAATAAAGTTCATGAATTTTCGGTTTTTCACTCTGCATTTCTCTATTAATTTGATTAAAAAATGGAAGTGAAAACTGCAAAAATAAAAGAAAATTTTTTGTTAAGGGATCCTGTAATTTTGAAAGTATATTTTCGGCATTTGAATTATTATCGTTAGCTACCTGAAAAAAAGAGTTAAAGCGCTGCATTGTTCTAAAACTCGGTTAACAACGCTTTCTAATGAAAGCCATCTAGTTTGGGCAGGATGTAGAATTTTGTGCACAGGTGTTTCTGTAAAATTTTGAAAATCTTTCAGATATTCCACACGCTTTGGGCTATACGAAAAATAATTGTATATATTTCTTATTAACTCTTCTAAGGCGCTAGGTAGTTTTTCACATGCACTTGAAGCACACAGATTAAAACTGTGGCAGATACATTTAAATAAAAATATGGTCGGTATTTCTTCTTTAAGGCGAGACATGACCGAATTTTTTTTACCACACATAACGTTTGCACCATCTGAGGCAAAACCTATGAGATTTGATTTATAAGGAATGTTCTTCTGTTTTAAAAGACTAACTATTTCATTAAAAATATGTTCGGCTTTTGCATCCTTCATGGGAATCAGCGCCAAAAACGAATTTTGAATCCTAAAATTAAAACGTACCCTCATTTCCCGTTAAAAACAAAAAACCCACCTACCTTTTATTATAATAAAATCTAGCAACTACAGCTAAATGTTTGTTGCATCCTCTATCGGTAGACCCATCTACAATAAGGGAGAACTTTGTAGATTTTAAAATTTCAAAAATATTTATTTCGTTTTGTTTCCCAATCACGTTTTTTATCAATGCCGAGCACTTTGTACGGCTACATTGTATTTTTTTTGCAATTTCGGAATCTGGACAAATTTTTTTTATCAAATTAGGCAAATATTCCAGAACATTAAATGATAGATTGTGTTCGCTTATAAAAGCAGCCATATGTAAATCTGCTTTTTTGATAGAATCATCTAGATTAGAACTTGCCATAAAACTACGGAGCAATGTTTGTTGGCCCTTGATTCCTTTAGTAAGCTTTTGGTGGCTATTAGACTCTTTGTGCTTTAAAAGTATTGCCTTTCCGAATTTGTTTTTTGTTTGTTAGGATTAAAATTATTTTATTACAAACATTACACAACGCCTCTGACTCTGATCTTCCTTTACTAAGCAACCTTTAAAGTTCTAAAGTCTACTTCCCATTCTGTCTTGTATTTTTGTATGTATTTACTTTTTTTTTCCTTTTTTGGTACAGATGGGCCTTCTTTGCCAGAGTCATAATCCGAGCTGTCCGAGCTAAATAAAACAATAATATAAACCATAAATAATAATAAAGCTTAAAAAAACATACCTGTTCATGGTAAAACTGAAGTAAAGCAAAATTAATAATACTAACCGCTAACAGTAAACACACAAGTCGTAAGTAAAATGCTAATCACGTTTAAACGATTCAAAGAACGAGCCGGTGAATCCCTTATATGTATATACAGACCTTGTGGTGGTGGTGCCATCTTTTAAAACTGTGAAACGAATCAAAGAACGAGCCGGTGAATTCCTTATATGTATATACAGAACTTGTGGTGATGGTGCCATCTTTTAAAACTGCACAAAAATAGCAACGTAATCCCACTGCACAAAAATAATTAAGATGTTATGTTAGAATTTTTAGATTTCTGTTTAATTTTTTAATTTTTTCCTGTAGTTTTAGGATATTTAATCAAGTATTCTGTTTTTCTCTAAATAATAGTAGAATTTACCTTTAAGAAAGTAGAATAGTAGCCAAAGGTCAAAAATAGTAGATCTACTATAAAAATAGTAGACCTGGTAACATTGGTTCTCATCAGCATGGCGTAGGTGAACATCGAACTGCCCAGAGAAAACCAGTTATTAAGCCAGTAGTAAATGAGGCTTCAGCAAGCTTCATACTCTGGCGCCCTCTTATCATGTCTGCCAATTAATGACCATCCTCAGGAGGATATTTTAGTGTAATAGCGTTGTGTGAACAACTCTGTATAGATGGAATGTCTTCTAGTCTTTGATTAGAGAATCTACTATCAAATAACCAAAATAAATGTAGATTAATTATACAAAGCACTTTTATTAAGTACATTTGAGTAAAATATTTTAATGACCTACATAGTTAATAAATGCCAAAATATGTTCAGTTCCATACCCTTAATTTTATCGCTATTTTTGAACGTAATCTTGTTTTTTATATTCAGCATGCTAATATATAGTCCACCTACTAGCTCCATCTTTGGCAACTTTGAGGAACACTTGAACAAATGCAAGAAAATCACCTGATTTCGCTTCGGAATATTTACGCAGTATAGTTGAATGTATTGCTTCCATTGTCAAACATAAAGAATACCCCTAAATCGACCCAGCCAATTCTCTTGACAGCTGCAATCCTTGTACTGTGTTGTAAGGTACCGACGTAATATTATTGACCTACAGGTAGGGTGCCTTCTAATAAACTCAGGATACATCTTAAATTTTCGATTGTGACCCTTGCAACGGCTTCACCTGTAGTTTCAGAGATCCAGAAATATCAGAATTTGTCTTCTTATTTCTAAAAAAGAGTAAATGATGTAATTAATTATTCATGCATCCCAAATAATTTAAAATCCTGATAATATTTGTTTAGAAATATGGAGAGTATATTTCCAAAAATAAGCTCGCCCCCAAATCTTCTATACTTAGAGATTAATTAAGTTACTATCCTAGTATATGCAGGCATTTGTTTACCTACATATATATTAAATAATACTTTTTTTGACAGTAGAAGAATTCTTTCTCTCTCCAAAATGCATATGAGTTACGATAAAGTATGCTGTCTTCCGCAAACTATAACTGAGTATTTTCTCTGTCTAAACAATGATCTTTTAATATCCAACTCGAGCACAGAATCAGTGCTGTTGTATATTTTGGCCACAGCAACATTCCTCAAAATCTTCGCGTTGTCAAAGTCGAGATCTACACTTTCCTCGTCCTGCTTCGCATTTCTTTTTCCGATCGTGACCCCCTCTAGTTCACCGATCACTTTTCGAAACATATTTTCCTCATCAGATTATTTCGATTTCTTCAATTTTTGTAGCAGTTGCTTGTAGGGTTGCCAACTCACCCGCCGGGCGCGGAATGTCCCGATTTTCGAGGCATATGCCCCGCGTCCCGCCGGTATCTGTCGCGGGACGCTATTTGTGTTTTTGTTACAATTTGAATTTAAAATAATTTGTCCCAAATTTGGCCTCTTTGTCCCGCGGTTTAGGCAACTTTGTCCCGATTTTCTTTGGAAGCGAGTTGGCAACCCTAGTTGCTTGATACCTTTCGATGGGCTCCTCATACAGTGTTGCCGATTGTCACATAATTATCAGATTTTAACATAATTTTGCCAGCAGTCTGATACAAAATTTGAAGATGGCATAATTATCAATTTTAACATAATTTTAACAGACAATTTATTCTGCCAATAATATAATTTGATATTTAATACAGTAGCCTTGTACAAAAAGGCTCTGTAAGATTTAAAGTATTTAAAAGGCCCCATCTCGTATAAATATTCTCTAACTGTATGCC
Source organism: Pissodes strobi (assembly GCA_016904865.1). NCBI lineage: Eukaryota > Metazoa > Arthropoda > Insecta > Coleoptera > Curculionidae > Pissodes > Pissodes strobi. Next base: position 401,778 of record MU182193.1, read on the forward strand.
TAGCTTTTATTACTTGAAAATAGAGGGAGGCAGTAGAAAACCACCGATACAGCAGTTCTATACAAGATAGAGCCACTGTAACCACCGATTCGAGTGGGAGACATCTAAACGTGCGTATCCACCAAGCGCGCAAAACGTTTGCGATTGTTTGTAAACTCCATGTTTGTTTGGTGGAGACGTTTATCACACGCATTAGCGAACGTTTGCAATCATTTGGTCATGTTCCGAGCGGTGTCGGTACATCAAAGGGATTTGTTGTTTGTGTGAGCGCTTAGCTTTTTTGGGTACAGTTGTTTGCGAATAATTGGCTGGTGGAGACGATTGTCAATAATAGAACTGCAAACATTTGCTCGCAATGATTTTTTGGTGGATACCTATTCAGTGACTTTAAGACTTTAAGATCGCCTACAGTCAATACCTTAGGAGGTATTGCTACAGGCTACAAGATCTCCAAAGCCACTGTAAGATCGCTTTGTTTTCGTCGCCATCTCTTTGTTCATGGCGTAAGTAAGAGCAACATTTTAAATTTTTTATAAACGGCGAATCGCAAACCTTTTTTTTTAAGTATCTGCTGTCCTCCGGCCAGCCGAGTACTGGGCTTGCGCGCGCATCATAAATACATTTCTGACAAATAGATGTCTTTATGGTCCAAGGAAGCTTCCAGCGGATCTCTTGGTGCAGTGGTTAGATGCTGTGTTTGTGACAAGGCGACCCGGGTTCGAATCCAGCAGCAAGACTTGTTTTTTTTACGTGAAGTGAAAAAAATACAGATGTAAACAATGTGATGCGCGCGCAAGCCCAGGACTCGTTAGGCGGGAGGACTCGGCGGATGGTTCCAAAAAAACGAACCTCTCGGCGAATCAGAAGATATATTTTGCTGGTCCCGCCATCTTCAGGTTTTAACATAATTTACATCAAAATCTGATAATTTTGGCTTAGCCATCACATAATTTCATTTCCTGCCAGCGGCAACACTGTCCTCATACTTCTCGATGATCATGTCGTGAATTACTCGAGCAATTTTCTTGTTTTCGGAAGAAACCCGTTTAATTTCTCCTAGTTTTGTCACAAACTTTCGATAACCCCTCATACCCTCGAAGATCATGTCGCGAATTACTCGAGCAATTTTCTTGCCTTCGAAAGAAACTCGCTTCTTTACTCCTCGATCGCTTACAAGCCTTGTATGGATTTCTTTAAGTCCATATTTTGTGCGTGGTAGTTTGATTTGGCGTGCTTTGGCAACACTGCAAGTAAAGCTAGTTGTAGGTTTAGAACGCTAACGCTCTCTATGATACCTGGCAAAATTTCTTCTCTTTCGTTGTAATTGATTTCTGGCAACTCGTCGCTCCTGATGATGATTCAACATTACACAATGAAGAATCAGATATAAATGTTTCCGGTGGAGCATGCTTATATAAATAGTCATTCCCAGCTCGTCGGAATTATTTGGTTTAGTTTTATACACAACTTATTATGACCTCATAAAAAACTTCATGGGGTTCAAGTCAGGAGAGCGTGTGGGCCACAGAATAAACTCCCTTCCTCTTCTATCAATTTTTGGAGAAAATAATTTGATCTGATAAAGCCTTGGCGAAAGAAAATTACTTTTAAGCTCTAGGTATTACCTTAATACGCTTTTGTGACAATTCGTTCTTATTAAATCTCAAATTTCAGTTTCGCTTTTCATACCTACCCTTAATATCAAAAAAAGAAAACAAACCTTGATTAGTAAGGACATAAAAAGTTAAAAATGTGTCGCCTTTTAAGCCTTTGGTACATAACACATAAGCCTATCATCTTCAATCTTCATAAAATTAGATAAGGAAACGGGAATTTGACTTAAGCAAAAAATAAAATAATGTAAACATGACTTCAAGACTCTGACCATTTTCTTTTATTTAGGGTTTTGATTTACTGAAATTATCTAAATGCTAGATGTTGGCAATATAGAATAAATTCAAAAAATAAAATTAGAATTAAAAGATAACCCAATTTCTTACTTGCGACGTTAGTTGCCTGTGTACTGTATAGGCAAATCTACATTTGAATCTTATTTTATTTTTATCCTATGTTAGTAATAGATTTACACAAGTGTTAAACAAAAGAAAGTTTTTGAAAAGTGCTGAGTAATATATTATATATAAGTGTAAACAAAGTATTAAAATATGAGCCATATTTTTTTGTATAAAAAAAACCGTAATAATTGAGAATAAACTGATTATAATAAGTAAGATATTATGTCAGCTCTTATTTTGACATCTGCGGATATGAAATCCTTTTATACTTATTTCTTCTGCTTCAATATTTTTTGACAAATATTTTCGTTTTGCAATTTTTTCTTTAAAATATATAACCCACCCCTCCATTTAAAATAACTTTAATTAGGAAATTAGAGGTAAATGAAGTTTAAAGTATGGACATGTATTAATGGTAGATACTTTGAGTTATTACAAGAAAATGTAAATGTAATTTGATACCTTTTGAAACTAGTCTATAGTTGCAATTTGTATTAGCTTATTGTTATGATAATACCACAAATTACCCATAAACAGATACGAAAGCTTTGTCGGAATGTTAACCGAAATTTTATCGGTTCGTTAACCGAAGTTTTATCGCGAAAGCAGGGGAATGGAATCTTATACCGCACCAATAATATGAAAATTATTGACGGCGACAGAAACATACGTTTAGCGTACAACGGCCAGAACTGATTTTGAATATGCTCTAGTATAATAATAGTTGTGCCCCCTTCCACCTCGCACATGTGGATGAGGGAGGAGCTTAGCATATATTGGGTCCGCGCGGCGGCATCGTCTTTCGTATCTGTTTATGGGTAATTTGTGACAATACAATAATGCATAATGTATGTATTCGACTAATGAATGCGCAAATAAAATTTAAAGAATTTATTACCGTACAAAATACCATTGTTTATACAGTAAAGACAATAGAAATACCTACCGGTGGTTTCTGCTCGTCGGACGAAACATTTTTTTCGACATAGTTTTTGTTGGTTAAGCCTCAAGTGTGACAGTGTAATTATGAGCCAAAATGAAATCAGTGTCGCTTCGCTAAACGTCAGTCAACGCTTAAGTACGGCTAATTTGTTACCTAAACGACTAAGTTATTGGTAAATAACTCTGCATGTATAGCGTTCACATCTATACACAGGAATATCACTTTGGCTCTTTGGCTTCCGCATGCGCAGAGTACTAGTGACCGAACGGAACAGAATTACCCATGTTTTTACGGTGCAGCAAATTGTTTTCAAGCGGTCTAGTTCACTACCGTCCGAACGGGACAGACTAGTATCTAGTTGTGTAGTGGTCAGAGCTTCTGCTTGTCATGCGGGCGGCTCGGGTTCGATTCCCGTCGGTGGCAATGGATGTTTTTTTTTATTTTTTTTTTTAATTATGTCTGTTTCTTTTTTTAATTTGGGTTAGTTTGGGCAAGGGGTTAGTTTTCTTTGGTTGTGCCCTGGAGGGAGCGAAGCGAGCCGAGGCGGAGCCCGGAAGTGACCGTGGAGGCGGAGGGCAATGGGTGAAAAGACGCTTGTAACGAAGGCACCAAAGATATTTAACTAGAAGAGACGAGACAAATGGTTGTTTGTTTTCACTCAACATTGTCACATTCTAAGGTCGATAGATATAGCGTTGCCAAATTTGAAATTTACCAGTTACTGTAGGAAATGACCCAGGAAATAGCAAATAAAATAATAAAAAAAAAAACGAGGCACCAGACCTATTGATTTGTTTTTTCGGTGTTGTCACATACTTTTTTCATATCGAATTATAACACTAAATAGCTATTTTCCTCGCTTTTAATCCATCAAAAACCGGTTCGGAAGTTCATACATGCCAATCTGACAATGCCGCTTCCCTTGGTTCCGCCTTGTTTTATGCCCAAACCCCAAACCAAAATATTTATAGTATTCGCGTAGCAAAGTAAATGCACCAATAGAATGAGAGCATTGAAGGTCGATGACATCAAAGACAGTAAATGAAACACAGTAGTACAGTGGCGGGGAGCAGTATTATCAGACATTTAAAGGCACCATTACACGGTGTGGAGTATGGCGTGCGGAGTGACGCGCCGATGTGCATTTTGATTTACCACTAATTGAAGGGACCCGGCACGCTGCGCCGCGTGAAACGCGTCGCGCCGACCCATTCACACGGCGTGTGGCGCAACAGTACACTCCAGGCGTTATACCTACTCCACACGCCGTGTAATGGCGCCTTAATAAGTGTCTTTGTATATTATATACCTAATACGGGTACTTCCTGTTTAAAATAAATAAAATATACATTTTTAAGTAGGTCTAATTGTTTATTAAATTTATACAATAGCTTAATACAATTTACTAGTTTAGCAAATCTAAATGAACCAATTACGGATAATCTGATTTATCTGCGCTAAATAAACCCATGTTCTCGAATTACTAAAAAATACTCTAGATTTAATATTTTTTTTCTAGATAAACCAGTTTATTTAGCAGGTTTTTGTCGGTGCAGTAATATTTATAATGAAATGAAAATATATCTTTAATAAGTATTTATTAGAAGAAAATAGTAATTATTAAGCTACTTTTTAAATATATGAAGTCATTAACCAATTATTTGTCATATTTATATATTTTTAATTTCAGTTCTTTTTTATTTGTCCCAAAAATAATAAAATCTAAATTATTTTTAGGCTAGCAGTGCAGTGGGATAATTAAAACGTTTAAATCGGGATAAAATTGTGTATTTTCGGTGTCTCATAAGTTCCGTCTTCAAATTTGAAATTATTCAGGAAATAAGTTTCGGAAGATTTATTTAAATATTTGCTGCTTAATAATATATTATACAACCACCATTCATTATGACATTCGCCTACGAATGGCTCATGTCATATTCTCATGCTTGGCTCTTAGTAGCCATTAAATGTGAGTTGAATATATAATTTTTTTACGACCATTAACCCTGTATTAGAAAAATATCTCGATTTTTCAAAACAATTCTTTAATCTTTATACTTTTTTTCAAATACATTGTTAGGTTAAAGGTCTTTTTTTCCAGCTCATGCCGAAAGTGACTTTTCCGCACTCGACTACATGCCTGAACTCCACTATGTAGAAAGGTATCACTTTTCGCATTCATTAGCAAAATAACTATTTTATGTTAACTAATCTTCAGAACCCATATCTAGCAACCGCCGACTTTGATAATCCCACACACTGTAAATAAAACATAAATTTATTTTAAATAATGCACCCGAAATAAATACTATCATTTAAAATTAAACGTATTTACTTTATTAAAATTATTATTATGATGATCTCACAATTTCAAAGTCTACGCCTATGGACTATCATTGCTTTCGCCAAGCGGGCAACACTACATTTAGTAGTGGGGGACGAGTCTTGTTCACCGATCTCCATATGTCTTGTTCACGGCGAGGATTTGGCCGGGATTAAGTTTTGCTCGTGATTCATAAAAATATAAGGCGGGGCAAGCGTTTTGTTGATGTTGGATGCAATTTTTCGTATTTTTATGAATGAGTTGTCGGGGCTCTTTAGGTTAAATGTCTTTGGAACGCACCCGTACTCTGCGCATGCGGAAGCTAAAGTGATATTCCTGTGTATGGACGCGGGCATGTATTTTATATAGATTTTTCTAAATTATATTTGAATATACAGGGTAGCGAAAAAACAAGCGCTAGAACGAAGTTATCTTTTTCTAAATGAAATATTCAAATTTTCAAATTGTAAGTAAAATGCTAAGCCCGGTCAAAATTAATTAATTTTTAGATATATTTAATAAACCTACTTTACAGGTTATATAAACTCAACTGAACACGGTGGTAAAGACTTGCAATAATAGTTAAATAACTAATTAAGAAAAGGAAGTACACATTTAACTAAAAGTATTAAGGTGCGTACAGACTTGGCGAGAGGAGCCCGAGACGGGCGCGAGACGCGCCAAAATTTCAAATGTGGACGTGGCTCGCGAGCCCATCTCCAGTCGGTTTTTCGACGAGACCGAGACCGAGACATCAAAGGATGCTTGAGGCTCCAGTGTGGACGGCTATAAGTGCAGCGCGCTACGAGCCACGAGACGCCGACGAAGCCACCACGTTTATTTGTTCAGTTACAAAGATAGAGTGGACTGAGGATAGAGATCTATCAATAAAAAGCAAATCTTTGTAACCACATAGGTAAAGATTACTATGCGTTTTGGATTTCCGAAATATCCGCCATGTTTTCTCGATGACGGACAAATCACAAATAAATGAATAAATATAGTTTGGCTCGTCGCGATCTATGGATCGCAGTAGGACTCGCGAGCGTCTCCTTCGGGCGCTCGTGGCTTTTGGCGCGTCTCGGGCTCGACTCGTCAAGTTTGTACGCACCTTTAGAAAAATAATAAATATAGGTAACAGTAGATGCACTTTTCTGTATTAGTTTTTTCCGATTAGCCTAAAGTAGTCGAACATGACAATTGTATTATGTACTTCCGAGCCAGCCGAAGCTTAACGTTAAAAAATATTATTTAAAACTAAAATTGGTAAATGTATTGCGTTTTGGTCTAACAGCAGTGTGCAACTTGCGTGAAATTCTGTATGGTACAGTTATACTTCAGAATAGAGAAAGCAAGGTGTTCATTTTGAATCTGTCAATAACGTTAAGAAAATATCTCCAAAATTTTAAACTAAATAACTGAATAAATACAAATTCAAAATTAATTTATCACTTTTTAACGGAGTAGTCATTTTGTGATCCAAATTGTATATTTCTGTTAAAGCGTCCTGAATTTCCGAGCTACTCTGTATAAGAAAGACGTTAACCACTGACATTCCAAAATCGATTATGAAGTTTGTCAAAAATTTAAAAAATTATCAGTTTTTTGTGACACTTCAAAAACCTCTAAAAAAATGGGCGATCCGAATTTAGTAACCACTTACACCTTTCACGGACAAGAATATTTGTTTAAAATGAACGTTTTAAACAACAACTTGGAAATTCTGGTAACAGATAAAAATACTGGCGAAGAATGGCAATGCAGTTACGATGCTACTTGTAAGAGAGGGCACCCCACCTTTTTTAGGAAATCCTTCTATTTGTTTCTTTTTTAGATATAGAAAACTTGACGCAGAAGACTGGCAATTTTAAACAATTCGATATATTTGTTTCTATGATTAAATCAGGATTACTTAGAGTAAGTCGACTGAAAAGACATTGATATATTAGACGGTGTCGCGTATATGATCAATAAAATGAGAAAAAATTAAATGTTGATACGTTATACAACAACCATGAGTGCATATTCATTAAAATTATGGGGAACAATTATTATCCGATCAAAGGAATCCATTGGCGGAAATTAAGAAATTTGAAATTCTGATAAAAATATTTGACTTTATTACGGGCATAAGCACAAATGACTATAACATTGGTAATTGTTTAGTATAGGACCGACAAAAATTATGAAAAGTCATGAAATGTAACAATTTTATTTATTCAAAAGTTAAGCATTTTAACCTTACGTCTGAAGGACCTATTCTAATCAGTTTGGGTTAGTTTTGAATATTGTGAAAAAACTAATTTGACTAATGGTTAGTATGGGATAGCTTTGGCCAAATTAAAGCGCGCAAACAAACCGACACCAACCAAACCTAACTCAACTATTTCAGATTATGAATTTTTCAGATCTATCTGTCAGAGTGTACTTCCGAGCGTGATGAATTCGGGATCGGAATATTTAAGATTATGAATTCATAACGCACTTCAAACCATATATTTGGATTAGCGAGCACACACGCCGGAATTATATTCTGATTATTTTAGTTTAACACTGCAATCGGGTGGTGACACCTGTTGCTACGCTACTTCTGATGCGGTAATGGTAAAATTTAATTTTGTGCGTGGAAAGGCGTCCGTATACCGCATATATGGGACACTTCACGACTATCACGACGGAGAGAAAAAGATGTAGCTTGGCTCGAAATATTTAAAATTGTAATACAAAATTGGGATACATTATGTGAAGAGGAAAATAACTAAAAAGTAAGTACAAAAATTATTATATCAGTCATCACCAGTGATAAATCGTTGGTTGTATTGCCATGTTATTTTACCAGATGGCGTCATGAAGTATTGTGCAAACTTACCTCTAACGTGCCTGCCCGTATTATTTGCCCTGTCACGTGGTGTTTCTTATGGTAGATCATGAAAGTAGTGTGTTAAAGTATTTCAAATTTATATCCATCCTTTGAAAGAAGAAAATTACCTAACACTACTTTTACAGCAAAATCTGGTGGTATTGTCATACTTGTATGGAAAACTCTCCATTTGTTGCTCAAGATACCAAAACCAAAAGCACATTCCACTAACCTGTGTGCTCGATTGAGTATATAATTAAAAATCCTTCAGGTGTTGTTTAAGTTTCTTCTTGGATAGTGCCTTAGAAAGCCCGGATTTAAAGGAAAAGCGATCCAAGGAAAAGATGAGCGGTTATTATTTTGCTGTTTGGTAAAGCTTTAGGCGCTAATAAACTCACGCCATACTAGGAAAGCTTTTTCCGAAATTCCATTGTTTAAAAATACTACTGTCTCATTCTCTCTCGTATGAGACGATAGTCAGCAGCAACAACAGCCATCAATAAAATATAATTGCAATACGTTAATCCACTTAGCTGTGGTGAAATCGATCTTATATGTGTTTCATCTATAACACTCACACAATTAGGGAAATTACCTATCTTATAAAAGTTCTCCCATATTTCAAGCCAACGCTCTTGTGATGATGGTGGATTCAACAGCTGCAATGCATCCCATTAAAAAATCGTACTTCAAATCTTCCAGCGAGTTATCTCCATACAACGAAAAATTTTGATTACATATAATTTTTATTTTCAGGTCTGGAACTTAAAGAAAATGGGGTAAGTGCAGAGACTATTACAAGAAAGATAAACAAACATTGAAGAGTCGTCATACAGGATCTGCTGCAGAGAAGGGAAAATATATGTTTCGCAGACATTTCAAATTCTTTGGGTAAAGTAGTTACTAGAAGGACCCATGAGGGAAGCTATGATGCAGATGACAACGCCGGGCTAAATGAAGATACAGAAAACCTATAAACTGTACAAGATGCCTACGAGGAACAAAGGGATATTCACCAAAAAAAGACCAATGGAGCATACAAAAGCCGAAAATACACACAAGAAGAATGTCTCTTTTCTATGTTCGGCACACACACAAATGGAAAATCCTATGCCACTCAACGAGCGGTGCGTGTGCGGAGAAGATGATGGACGATGGGCTTGAAGCGCTTTAGGTTGTAGTTTTCGGAAAGACGTTACTCGGAAGTTCATTCCAGAGCGAGGCAGTCCTCCAGACAAATGAGTCCCGCAACAGGGACGTCCTAGGTGCTTGCAACTGAATCGTATGTTGATGAGCAGCTTGTGTCTCACTGGTGTTTCTGTTTGGCACAATTCTGGGTGGAATTATAAGAGCCAGCTCGTTCGAACACCTTCCGTAGTAGTATCGATAGTAAAGAGATAGGTCCGCCACTTTTCTTCGATGTTCAAGGCTATCAAGGTCCTTAGTCAATTCTGAGTCAATATCTTGAGCAAGTTTTTGGGTGCCGAGTTCCACCACAGATCTATATAGCTACGCAACAGATACCTCTTCCAATGCTTTTTACGCGGGGCCAAAAATGTTCACCGGCTTTCGCGAGCGGGTGAACCAGTCGTCTAGGAACGGGTCGGTGCTGCCAAGTTATCACGTCGAACAATATTCCGGCTGACTTTTTGACCCGCGCAAATCATCGAGTTTTATTATTAATATTTATCTATCAAATTAACACAAACATATTTTTTTAGAAAAGTACGATTTTTACATTTTTTATTAAGTATGATAGTTTATTAATAGTAAAACAAATGAAACGGCAATTTAAATGAACAAATTTATAATATTGATAGTAGAGTTTAAAACAAAATTGAATGGTACTTTGACATGTCGATAAACATTTCAAAAATTCCTTTGATCTTCGAAACAAAATCCTGCGTGATAATATTATTACTTAATACAAATAAGAGATAATACAGTATAAGTTAACAAAATTTGTAATGACCTTTTACACCGATAATTAAGGTGAGTTTTAGCCCATGTTCAAGCAAACACCATTCACTGAATCTGATAATGAACTTTAATTTGACATAATATAACATACGATTGCCAAGAAAATGAGTAATACCATAATGTGATATGGAAGGTAAACTACAGTTCGCGACTTGGCAACACGGCGGGGCAAAACACGTCTAAATAGGAAAGTATTTAAGTTTATTGCATTATTGGCGAGCGACACTTTTAATACCGGAGTAGGCATCTGTTGCGTAGCTATATAGATCTGTGGTTCCACACATGGAAACAGTATTGCAGAGGTGGTCTTATCTGGGTCTTATAGAGCAGTAAGAGCTGATGAGGTGTATACAACCTTTTTGCTCTATAGAGTGCTCCTAGCTTTTGTGCTGCTGCCTTGGCGATTTTGGTGACGTGATTACGCCAAGACATGTTGTTTTCTACGTTGATGCCTAGCAAGCTTATGGATGAGGCCAAAGTCAGTATTTGTCCTGTCATTGATAAATCAGGTCCTGCGGTGTTTGTTTTTTTTTT
>MU182193.1:429762-454044 GCA_016904865.1 Pissodes strobi
ACCTCGGTAAAAGGCGAAAAATTGAAATCTTCAATTTTGTACTCCCTCGAAAATTTATATGCTGTTGTATTTCTTCCAAAGGTAATTGTTTGTGATCAGGATTCAAACAATGGAAAAGCCTTTAGTTTATTAGGAATAAGTGATGAAACGCCTTTTCCTTTATCAGAAACACAACATTTTTTGGTTATTTGATGTACCTCATTTATTCAAAAATATCCGGTATAACTTGCTACAGAATAATTTTACCTTGCTCCAGAACATTATAAGTTTTGATCGTATTAAAAGAGTGTTTGCAAAAGATCAGTCTTCGAATGCGGCACGAGCCATGCCAAAGCTTTCTCAGAAGCATATTAACCCAAACGGATTCGAAAAAATATCCTTTAAATTAGCCTTACAGGTTCTGTCCCATACTGTTGCCGCAGAGGTAAAAACATGTGTCAAAAACGGACAATCCATGCGGATGGCATTCATATTCATACCGCTAATTTTTTGGAAGATATGAATAATTTATTTGATTCTTTAAATAGTAAACGGGTCTATTCAAAAAATCCTTACGGTTGTGCTTTGTCAGACAAAAATACCATAATATTCCATGCAAGTTTTTAAAAAAGGCTTAGATATTTTTCAAAATTAAAAACTCGAAGGCAGAAAGGCCGTCTTGTTTTGATGGTATGATTCAAACCATCAAAGCAATACATGTCTTATTTGAATCGGAGAAATAAAAAAAATCGGGTTTTCTTTTAACTAACAGATTAAATCAGGACTTCCTGGAAAATTTCTTTTCGACTATTAGGCAACACGAACACGGTGGATGGAATATAAATCCCAGTGTAGATATGTTTCGAAAATGCTATTCGATCCAATTTGTGACGAGTTTTCTAAAAGCTCGCTAGGCAAATTGTGAAAACGATAATGACGAGCAACTAAAAATTAAATAACAAAAAAAAAATCTCACAAAAGCTCATCAGGCTTAATTTACAATTTTTAATTAACAACTTTTATATCTTAACAAATTCAGAATTCAAAATTCGAATTTAAAACTCAAAATACAATTTTATTCATGCCATAATGTACATAACAATGCCGATTGCAAATTTTAATTTCTTAACCCAAAATTCGACAGCATTCACTGTTCTCCACTAACGGGTGGTTCTTTTACTCACTTTCCAGGTAACACTGATGATGACACCGGCCGAAAGCGCTCTGTTACGTTAATTTAGAGGTCCTTTTAGATTAAAATTCTATGTATGAAATACAAAGAGTGTTTCATTTAGTATGTTTCGTACATGCACACAGCTTTCACTTTCAACTTATTAAATTTAAGGGCGCATTCCTAAAGTAAATTCATGAAAAAGAGTTCATCTAAACATGGGGTGTTAAAAAACGGTTTTTTACAAATAATATAAATATTCATAAAAGGACTTTTTTGAAATTTGGCAGGTCCATTTTTGGTGATAAAACTCTATTTTAGCCATAACGAATAAAATTATTAAATTTATTATGCCTCGGGGGGCATCTTTCCAATTATTTTTGTTCGAGAAATGTACGCCACTAACTTTTTTTGTAATTTTTATTAAATGAAGCAACTAAAAATACAACTTTTTTGCTGCTATAATTTTGTTCCTATCTGACCTCGCTTTCGAGAAAAAAAAATAAATATCTTTTTATTATAATATGTTCCTGGCTTTTGCAATAAGCAAGTTGTTTTTATTTTTTTTCTTTCAAATTCCACAAAATATTTTAAGAAAATTTGCCATCGCTTGTCTTAAATTAGTGTCCAAAAAAGTTTAAAAATATAGGTCAGGGCGGAAATATTAATAACAAAATTTAACACCCAGTATCTAAAAAACAATGCATTTCCAGACTCATGTTTATACGGACTTTTTTTCAGGAAATAAGTTCACCAATAGGCACTTAACTAAAAAATAATCATTATGTGTAGAAATTTATTACACCAGAAGAAGAAAATTCTTCTTTGTTTTGCAAAAGTATGAATATCACAAAGTTTGGGTTAGTTGGGTGTGATTTAATTTAATGTTTATTTTCTTTTAGAGCAATCTTGTTTTTTTTACTTCAGGGTTTTCGCTCTTGTTACAATGCGCCGCTTACCTCAGGACTCATACCTACACTTTGTTTACATATTCTGAGAATTTAACGAGTAATCTGTAATGCCTCAATAAGTTAAAAATATAAAATTTTTCTCTTGAAATGCGGAATTTAAAAAAGTGCTTATTTTTTAGTCCACCTTAAATATCCAATTTTTACAAAAAAACCGTATGATTTTTTAGAGAAATGCAGGGAATAATTTATATTTCCATAAATCAGGTAAAAATATTTAATTTTTCCCTTGAAATGCCGTATTATTAAAAAAATTTTATCCGATCGAACGAAAGACGACACCTTTCCGATGTGTTTTCTCACCGCAAAAGTCATGATTCCAGTATATTTTATTCGTTGCTTGGCAACATGCAATGACTGTACAAGAATAGAAAATAACTGTCCGGGAATATAACATTCCCGTCCTAGGGCGGGAATGTAACATTTCTATTCTATTCAAACGCCTTGTTTGTCAGATCTGACGTCTATCAAAAATAACATTTAGCTGTAGTTTCCGTAGCTACGTAATAAACTTCATTCAAAACTTGATACATGTTGAGTTTAAATTTAAAACACCGTTTTTATTTAGAGTAATATTTGGCTCTATTTTTATAAGTATGTATTCTAATTAATTTTGATCGGATAAAAAATAGTATGTGCAACTCGTAGGAAAAGCACATTCCTGGACTCCTGTGTTGCTGGCCTCGGCTGCGCCTCGTCCAGCAACTACCATAATCGCAGTAACGTGCCGTGGGTATAAGGGCGGGAGGGGCGAGCTATTTCGAGGGCGCCGAATGATGAGCCATTTGCAGTTTGCATTAGGAGGCTGAGGCGGATTAGATAAAGGGGGGGGGGGGGGCATTCGCCCCCCCTGGCCCCCTATACGGCACGCTACTGCATAATCGTCCAGGAATGTTTTGCTTTTCCTCCTAGTTACACAATATACTATACTTTAGTTAGGATTCAACGAAAGAATAAAGGAAGATCTGATAGAAATGTTGACGGCGATAAGGCAAAAGTCATACATTTTCGTCTATTTAGTGATTTTTTTACTTGAATTATTATACTTACCTACATACTTACAATTCAATTTCGTGTCAACCAACTATTACATATTGATGTATATCCTACTTCATACATAAATTGTAAAGATATATTTGATATTTTCTATCGTTACATTTTAATAGTAATTTACTAAATAATCCGATTTTATTTCGCCTAAATTAATTTAATGGGTACCTACCTACTTACAGACGTATTATTATACGTCTTTTAAAAATCTGTTTTGTATTTAAATAATTAATGTTTCATATGTTCATAATAATTATTACATACGTAAAAGAGATATATTTTATTTTCTAATTCAAACGTTTTCGTTATAAAACCATAAACCCAACCATAGTTCAGTGGCGGCTCGTGAGGTTTTAAATAGGTAGTGCGCAATTTATGTACGTTTTTTCGTACGCATAGGGGGATGCCCGCTGCAGGCGCCGCCGGAAGTTTACCCGTCGAAGGCGGAAAGTTTTCGGGGTGCCACGCCCATTTTTTACCCAAAACTCGTTAAAATCGTTTAAAAAACATGAATTCGGCGCCCTCTTGAATGGTAATTGTTGCGCACTAAAAGAAATTAATAAGTAGGTACTTATCGATTCCAGAAGAGTAAACCATTAAAACAGTTTATTGTAACTACAAATCAATAAAGTTCAAAAAAAAAATCAGGAGAAGTTCGAAAACGTTAAAAAATATATCGGTTTGATTGCAAAAAAGTGTTATTGTACATCTTTTTGTCGATGGTTAGCCCTTCGACTTTGCCGTTTCCTAGCTTTAAAGTGAAATTCCATTCGCCACAAGATTTCGGGGGTTAAAATGTCTGGTGAAAGACCGACCATCCTTTTTCTTGGCACATGTTTGGTCTAATTTTAAAACCGGCATCGATCGCCCTAACCTCTTTATTTCAATCTTTTTATTCAGATCCAATAAAGAAAAGTTATTTTTAATAATATTGTCAACTGAATTTATGCCCCCACAGCAATTGTCAGAACCCGAACTACTAGCCATGACAGTAGAATAATAGTATACAGGGTGCTACAAATTCGTTTCTTTGTATGGGTATCTCGAAAACCGTAAGAGATACGAGGTCGGTTAAATTGGGGCAAAGTTGCGCAATTTAAGGGTGATTGACAAGCCGTCGAGAAATTAAAAAAATTCCGTCTACTTCCGGAGATATCCGTAAAATACGGAAAATTATCTATTTTATTTTTATTTTTTCCTGCCTTTGTTTGAAGAGATAAAGTAAAATAAATCTTATTGCCACTTTTTCTCCTCTACAAGCTAGCGGTATCAAATTTTAAATCCGACGTTTCGCTTTCGGGCCCCCTTCATCAACTTAATTTTTTTAAATACGGACCTGGATTTTTTATCTAATTTTTAAAAAGCCTTTGGTCTCCCAAAACCAACGATGTATCACACTTGTCCGATAGTGGTAACAAATATTGTCATAAGTGAAATCGGGTCAGAAAAGATCGCCCCATCTCTGTCTAACACATTATCTCTTATGGAAAAAATCTAGATTTGTAGATTTATTGATAAGTGCGATACATCGTTGGTTTTAGGAGACCAAAGGCTTATTAAAAAGTAGATAAAAATTCCAGGTCCGTATTTAAAAAAATGAAGTTGATGAACGGGGCCCGAAAGCGAAACGTCGGATATAAAATTTGATAACGCCAGCTTGTAGAGGAGAAAAAGTGGCAATAAAAATGTGACATTTATTTTACTTTATCACTTCAAACAAACGCAGGAAAAAATAAAAATAAAATAGATGATTTTCGGTTTTTTACGGATATCTCCGGAAGTAGACGGAATTTTCTAAATTTCTCGACAGCATGTCAATCACCCTTAAATTGCGCAACTTTGCCCCAATTTAGCCGACCCCGTATCTCTTACGGTTTTCGAGATACCCATACAAAGAAACGAATTTGTAGCACCCTGTATAAATAAAAATATAAAACACTAAACAATATTACGTACACTAAACTCACGAGTTTATGTGCAGCTAATTAACAAGCGTCAACGAACCGAACAAAACAAAAGTAAATTCACGGCTCGACTGGAGTATAATACAGAATAATACTTATAATTTATAATAGTAGTATGTAATATTCGCTCTAAAAAACGATTTACCTCCCACTTTTTCCACACAAGCTGAATTTTTCAGGACCTATAATAAATGTGTTGCATCAGCCGTAGCTTGAAGGCGAAGACGCTGGACATATTTAATTAGGGCGTAAACCCATGACGTCTCTCATTGTTTATTGTGACACCTTTGTTAGTTTATAAGCAAAAAATATGGGATTCGCTCTATTACCTTGTCAAGACATAAGCGAAACTTTTATAAAGAATATTTTTTTTTCATTTAGGCCTTCCCTTTTTGTTAATTGAGTGTTATATTTAAAAAAAAACTATTTTTTAATTAAATTTTTGCACGGTTGAAACCGAGATATTTACATTTAAATTTTTTTCGGCCATATGGGCTACTGCAAATGATTTTTTTTGAATAATTATCAAAAAATACTTCCTACAAAGACCTTATTGTGCATTGGACCAAAAAATAAGTATTTTTTCCTCTATACGATGGTACCAATATCTCGATTTTTGATGATAGTGTCATTTTGTGGAGTCTAATTTTGTATTACCTCCGGAATAAGGGTTATCTTATCATGTACTTTCATCCCTGAAAAAATCAGCTTGTGACACCATACTATATACGCAAGAATTGCAAATTATCACTAAATTAAGCTACAAAGTGCGGATCTAAATAGCGCACGGATGAGCCTTGACTTCTCGTGATTTTACGAACATTCCCGACCGTTTTGCATGACGAAAATGCATTTAACAAGAGCGCCGAACACTAGCGCACGGCAGATTTAGACTAGTTGTGGTTACGGACGGAGGCCGCCGTTGGACGCTCTGCGTTTTGATCGTCGCCGTCGAGCCTCGATTTCGCTCTTATAAATAATGTATTCTGCGGCCAGTGGAGATTCAAAAATATGTAAATTCGCAAATTATAGTTAGTTTATGTTAAATTGTATGTAGGGAAGATTTAATTTTTCCGTTTACTTTCGCAGGCAGTGCGCTCGCACGGGCGCACTTATTGAGAAGCCGCCCCTGCCATAGTTAGGTTTATGATGAAACGCATTAAATCATAAATATTCCCCAAACTAACATTTGTTTTCAGACAACCGGCAATAATGCATGATTTTACCGTACAGTGGCTTTAGCCACTGTATTTTACCGTCGAATTGCGCGCCATCTCATACCGAGTAGCAAAAGTAAGCGAGCCGAAATCGAGCTTTGGACGCTCGCTTGGGCAAGCGAGAGTCCAAATACAATACGTTTTTATACCGTTTAACTGAGCGTCTATTCGGAGTAGTTAGGTTTATGATAGCACAGACCTCAAAATCAATAATAAAAAATAAAAAGTCGGGTATTTTGACACTTTGACAGGCTCTAAAACGCACAAGATCAAAGAAAACGGTTTGCACATTCCTATCTTAAGTTTTCATAAACTATCGAATGACGGTATCTTCGAATTTAACCTGCGGATAAAATTAACCGGAACTTTTAAACCTCCGGTTAAATTCAAAGTTACTATCATTCGATAGTTTATGAAAACCCAAGATAGGAATGTGCAAACCGTTTTCTTTGATCTCGTGCGGTTTAGATTTTCGAGCCTGTCAAAGTGTCAAAATGTCCGACTTTCAACTGAATATTTGGTAAACAGCTAAAGATAGGTATAGGATATTATACACAAAATGTGTTTAGATTTTTCTAGAGAGTCCAAAAATGTAGTAATATACAGGGTGTTCCGTTAAAAAAATATCAAAGTGACCCCTAGCACTTTTAATTGATGTCAGCTAGTCTAGATCAAGAATATAAAGTTCTTGAGTCTAGATCGCTAAAAGCCGCACGGTCTCTAAATTCATCTGACCAATCACAGGGCTTTCTACAGAAAAGTCGCGATATTACTAGCGCCATCTGTTGTAACAACGCTAACTCATCTGCACCGGCACCCGCATTTTAAGATCCTTTACACAAATAGTGCACTATGTAAAAATCGACCTCTCCTATTGGTCGATCCATCTCGTATTACAATATGTCTTCGTGATACAATCAATATCTGTCAAGAACTCTCGTGGTATAGAGGTTTAGACAGCTGGGTCTCACCTGGACGGCCCGGGTTCAAACCCCGTTGCTTTTTTTTTATTAAGATTATGTTTCTAAACAGTTTTTTTCTTGATTTTGGGTATGTCTTGGGTTAGTTTGGGTTAGCACCTGGTTAGTTTGCTTTTCTTGAGCCCCCGTAGCGAGCGAAGCGAGCGGAGGACCATGCGGATCGACCAATAGGTGAGGCCGATTTTTATATAGTGCACTATTTGTGTAAAGGATCTTATAATGCCCGGCACCCCACGGTCACTCTAGTATATTGACCGTGCCGTGCCGGCACCCCGCCAAAGCAACAGTCCTGCATCCAGCCGCATAATTCGTGCAAACCAATCACCTTAATGTATTTCAAACCCCAAAGCCACAGCTTAGTACAATCAGCTAGGACACTCCGCTCGTGTGAACGGTTTGCGCCGATCCTTGCGCATGGCGCCATTATGGGGAAGATCACGGCACTAGCGTCGGTAGCGGCTATTTGTTCCTTAGATTTTGAATTAATTGAACATAGGCGTAGTTAAAAGTGTTGATACCGATTTCGTGTTTTTATAACTAGCGATATCATGAGTTTCTCAAAGATGGGACACGTTTGTGCCGCTAAAGGATGTATTAATAAAAAATATAATTGTGATAGGAGCTTCTTTCGGTTTCCTACTGATAAAAAGAGGTAAGTATCTAATTATAACTACGATATATGTAATATTTTCACGGCTTAGTACAAAGCTGTGATATTTTGTTGGGTCCACATTTCAACTTGAATATTCTTATTGTATATTACGGGCATGTCTGTGCAAAGCAATGAATGTTTTGTCATATCATGCCATCATTCTTTATGTCATCAGCTTACTTCGTAATTATATACTGGTAATAGTTATTTGTATGTTTAAAGCGCAAAGTAACGGATTACCGCCTGACAAAGAATGTTACTGTAATCTTTCGAAAACGGCAATATTATTTTGCGCTCGAAAAACACACAGAACTATTTCTACAGCCCCATTTTTATAAATTAAATGCACATATTTTTCTATACTCATTCTGAAATTTGCAAATGACTGTCAGTTTTGACATATTGTATTCGGGCTTCGGGCATATTTAGAACAGGAATGCCAGCAACAAACTGTAACAAACGCACAACTGTCATTTATTTATCTTCGGTTTCCATAACCATTCATAGCACACTCGACGGAAAAAGTGAGAATTTTCTCAAAATATTTGCAGTAATAGTATATTGTGCAACAAGTGTTGAAGTGCAATTTATGTCACTCGCCTACGGCTCGTACCATCAAACTTCACACTCGTGTGAAAAGTTATTTTTCACACGCGTTACATACTGTACTTTTTTCTACGAATGCAAATAATATTAATATTATATAATATTTATCAGATATATACCTAGTTTACAAAGACCATACAAACACTTCTACAGCAATTTGTGTAACTAGTTAATGAGTAGCTATTGACATGCCAGGGCTGGGACAACACACTACCCGTGGCGTCCTTTTAGGGTTTCGCCCTTAAATTTTGGAGTTATTCTTTTCATATCATTGGAAAAAGGCGCCATTCATCGGCCGTCTCCTCTTATGGCTTTGCCTTCCCCCGGGGGACCCATTTTTGACATATTCGGAAAAGGGAGCATCCGGGGGTGAAGCCCTAAATTGGGACTCCTTAAGGCCCAAAGCCCTGGAATGGGGCCCCTGGGGGGCGAATCTTTTGAATGGCCCCCCCCGGCGTGGGTGTCTCATATTTGACACATTTGGAAAAGAGGTTCTCCCCCTGGGGCGAAGCCCTAAAATGGGGCCCCAGGGAGGGCAAAACTCTAGAATGTGGCCTATGATACGGGAGTCCCATTTTTTACAGATAAAAAAATGGGGCCCCCTGAGGCGAAGCCCTAAAATTGGCCACAACCCTTAAAAGGGGGCCCCTGGTATGAGAGTTCAATTTTCTACAGTTTTGCAAAAAGGGGCTTCTGGGGGGGTGAAGCCCTAAAATTGAGCCCACTTTTTTACAGATCTGGGAATGGGCCTCTGAGAGCGAAGCTCTAAAACGGAGACGAAGCTCTTTCATCTAAAAACCCGCATAAGCGTGTGAAAAGTACACTTTGCCCACGTCGTATGCAAAGTATATTTTTCACGCGATGTTTGAAATGTCCAGTTTTCAAGAGCAGTTGTTAGTGCGTTTTTGCCTATTATCAAGGCAGTCGGAGTAAAAATTATATTTAAGAGTTCGCATGTACTATACTCTTATAAAAATGTTAACTTTAATTTTAAAAATATAAAAAAAATAAATTAATCATATGGAGGAATCAATACAATTATTATAGTGTAGGTACTTTTAGTCACAAACGGTTTTGATGTCAATTTATTTTCGCTTCGACCTCAAAATAGTGTATCTATTGTTAAGAAATAAATAATAAAATTGTAAAATATTCAAAATACCCATGTAATCATTGCATTTTTTACTGATTCCTTTCAAATGTATGTATTTTTGTATTTATTTTAATTTAATTACCTAATGTTTATTTGTGGTTTGCCATATTTTATGTTTGTTTTATTTTTCGACTTGTGAAATTACACCATGTATAACTCTTCTTAAATAAATAGTGTCTTTGCATTGTTCCAATATGTTTATTAATTTATTTTTCCTTCATGAATACGATAATCACTAATAATCGGCATAGCACCTAGCACCCGAGTTTAACCAATAACCTGAAAATACGGTACTGTAATTCAAAAATAAAATATCCTTAATACGGCGCTGGATTCTCTCCCCGGTGCGAGAGCGACAGCGCGAGTTTCGCCTATCTTGCATCTTTTTCTGTTCCGGGCTAATATTTCAATGGTGCCGGCCGAGAGACTTCCAGCTGATTGTTATACTAAGCTGTGCCAAAGCCGTATCAGCTACACTATGCAGGAACACATTCGGCCAATAACAGCAAGACTGAGGTAATCAAGTTAGCTCCTAAATTTCCGATCTTTAACAATCGAAAAACTAGTTAACGTATTTCGATCAGCTTTGTGTTAAAATTCATAAGGTTAATTTAGGCAATCGCTGACGTAAGGTTTTACATAACATCTCAGTATTTACATTATTGCCCTTTCTACTTCCGGAGCGATGTAGATTATCCCGCCAAAAGGGGCGGTGACAAGGGGCGTTGACAACTTCTTCAAGTTGATCGAGTTCACGTTCTAGTAGAAGGTAGAAGTAGTATCTTGAACCGCAACCATGTAAGACGCGCTAAGGGCGCTTTTCCCGCCGGCATGGCGCCAAGTCGCCATGCCGGGAATGTTTTTACGTTTTGAGACCTCATAATCCCTATAGTTCTCTGCACAAGTGAATTGTGGTATCCAGCCATAGTTATCGTCATCTCAAGCCTACAAAAAGGTATTTATCGGCACCCTACTGTCTGCCATTATCACTCTCTCCCAAGTAAGACGCTGTACCATCGCTGTACTAGCGTCCCCATTGGTCTTGTTCATGGAAGTTCTACAATCGAGTCTTGTCTCGAACCACAAGTAATCGAGTCTTATCTCGAAACCCAAGTAAGTAAACACACACGTTTACATTCACATTCTCTCAAACGCGGTACCATCGCTGTACTAGCGTTCCCATTGGTCTTGTCCATGGGTTCTCAATATTAAATTCTCTCAAACGCGGTACCATCGCTGTACTAGCGTTCCCATTGGTCTTGTCCATGAGTTCTCAATATTAATCGAGTCTTGTCTCGAATCTCAAGTAAGTAAATTCACACGTTTACAATCGTTCTCTCAACATCTCAAACGCGGTACCATCGCTGTGCTAGCATTCCCATTGGTCTTGTCCATGGGTGTTCAACATCCTCTATCAGAGTATAACACTGGGTTGCTATACTCTGGCCTTATTCTAATATAAGGATTACTCTGCACTAGTCTGCAAATATTCTCTGGCCTTATTCTGATATAAGGACTACCCGGCATCAGCCTGCCAATATCTCAAGATCTCACAAATGCTAATTCCCCTACGCGGATTTCAGCTTACCTATGCTACCTGCATAGCATGTTTTACAATCATTTTTGCATTATGCATATATAACTGCATACCATTTCAAACCACTACATTCAAGTCATTCATACTTGCAAGAAATTGAACCACATTGTACATAGAAGCTACAACAGAGACTTAGTAAGTGTTTAAGGTGGCTTTTCCTGTGCTGGAAGATAAACTGCTGAACGAATTGAACGTTTCTCGTCAACTGTGAACATAGTATACATAGTAGCTTATAGGTGGACATTATCCTGTTATTATTGCTTGTATCTTACTGTATTTCATATCAAAGTTATCTCAGCTAACCGAGCTCATACGTAGCAGTTCCGCAGGGACTTTAATGAGCATTTAACTGTAGATAGCTTCAAGGTTATGTTTATAATCATATACTTGTTTAGTATTACAACTGTTTACGCAATGCTTTAGTTTTTAAGAGTATTATTCTTGTGATATTCTTCAAGGTCGCTATCTAGCATCGACATATATTATCCATATTGTAGCACTGACTACATACAATCATTTAATATTTATATTTTGTATATTTATGAGCTTCCAGTTGTTTTCAAGTAAAATAATTTATTAAAATATTCATATAATGCTAAAGGTCTTTGTTTTATTTACAAGGTCACTTTAGAACTAGCCCCTATGGCAAATTAGAGTGCCTACGAGCACATCTCTGTTTGTTTAGAAAATCGACCAAGATCGAATCTGAAACACATTGCTTTACATGTAGTACATACAGCGAAATTACTTACAATCAATTGATCATTACTCTGAACCCAACAGTACCGATTGCAATAGTAAAGACTATACCGTCCTTATTGCATGATCAAATTCATAACTAACTTCAATAAGGTTCTAAAGAAAGTAAGCAAGCAAGATTTCGTATTCGCGGTTTTGGAAAAGTAGATACTATCAATATAGACGCTTAACAACATTATATCTTGGACCACTTTATTGCCCGATGTTCATATGACAACTAGTACAATATATTGCCATATAAATATTATGTAAATAATGTGAATACTTAAATATAATTTTGTTCAGTCATATATTAAGATTAATAAAAAAATATGAATATTTTCCTTAAAACTATTTGGACGGATTTTTTTGAGACCTTATTTTAATCTGCTATTAGTTTCAGCCTTATTCCTACATTAAAATTCCCATGTGTCCATCCATTTTAGCCCATGCATAGTGGAGTTGGGTTCATTGGCGGATGGCCCACTCATACCATAAGCCAGTGGAGCAAATAAATAAAAACTGTAGACAATTACAGATAAAACTGCACCGACCAGGGTATGATATACTGTCTTGGAATTGTTCTTAAAAAGTTTCGGGATTTCTTCTAATAGGTAATCGATAAGTATACCTAAAATAGTAACATCAATTTTAGTGTTTTGACTTTTAACAGTACAGTCGTTCTGTTAAATAATCTTTCAGATTCACTATCTCTGCTAACGTCTATACATAGAGGAAAAGAAATGGTTGTTGATTCATATAGTAATATAGATGGACTTCTCAAGAAGTATAGAATACAACATTCCACCCAATTAAAAAGCATCTGCTGACTGGGTACCCTGTCAATTTTAAGATAATATAGTTCAGGAAATATATATCATAAAAAATTAATTATTTTTGAATATGGTGCAACACACATACTATTCCAATATAAAGGTTACTACAACACTGAAACAGTCATGTTATTCCTTATTCACATTATATACTTAAGGGTAGCTTGAAAAGCAATCAACACATTCGATTTGAATGAGGGTGAAATGATGTATAAAAGCCAAAACGTGAAAGGAACGAAATTATAAATTATTGCTTCACTATTTGAAAAAATAGAAGCTTAAGAAAAAATAGTATTTCTGAAGGTGAGTAATTACGTTAATTATTTTAGCTACTCATTTTTCTTTTAAAAGTTGTTAATCAAAACTCGAGCGGGTTTAAGCGAATTTTACAACAGTTTGAAATATAATTTTTAAGATTAATTTATTGGTGTAAGGGAAAAAAAAATAATTAAATTCCTGTTTGCGAACTTACCTGTTATCATCGAACTAAAAAGCAGAGCCGGAAAATAATGGTGAAAATATAGTACACGTCCCATTGCCAAAAATGGTATATAATGCAGCAACCAGCCAACAAACAGCCATGCGCAAGCTTTAAGCTTTTGCCTGTGGGGTTCTGTAAAAATTAGCATTTTAAATACTTCTTCAAATAAAACAATCACACAAACAACACAAGTTTGCTTTAGTGTTTGGCTACCCGATTATCTCTTTGAATGAGTTCACTATATTGATGTCCTAGCATATTGTTAGAAATATTGGAAACTGCTCGAAGCATGCACACTTGATAATTTTTCGAGTTGGAATACATTTGGATATGATATGAAATGATAAACAATTCTGAAACCTTCCTCAGCTAGGGGGGTTCTAAGAGGAGCGTCATAAGAGGGAATGATAAATCCATCCATTTTAAAGACATTCAAGAAGATAACGCAATACCCAGGCGTAGGGCTGATAAGGACTTTTAAACCTTTCCCAGGAAAGTAAGTAGAGATTATCTGCAAATAAATTCGGCGGCAGATAATCTAATATGCAATATGCCAAGAGATCCACCTATATCATTAACAGAAGATTTAGAGAGTAGCTTATCGTCATTCCTCAACCATGAATTTATTTATTTAATCGTGTCTGAGCTATATTTATTCGTTACAATAATAAGGATAATATTATGTGTACGACGTTCGCAGACGTCGCTAGTCAGGATTTGTTTGTTTGAGTGGCTCTTATCTCCTTCCAGTGTCTGGCACACTGCACCGCCGCGTCAGTTTGTTGGCATGTGATGATCTGGACCATACAGGGCAAGCGTATTCAGCCGGGGCATAACACATGGCAAGGGATGTTGACCGTAGTACATCTGGGTGGGCTCCCCAATTGGAATTGACACGCTTGCGGATGACACCATTCCTTGTATTCACTTTTGCTCTAGTCTTCTCCACGGGTTTCTTGTAGGAAAGAGTTCTATGTAAAGTGACCTCTAGGTAGACTGGGTTTGGACAGTGCTGTAACCTGGTCGAGTTCCATTCCACCTGTAATTCCCTGTTCGCTTGCCGGTTGTTGAGGTGGAATAAGCATGTCTGAGTTTTCCCTGGGTTTGGGCGAAGCTGGTTTGCCTTATAGTACTCGTGGATAGTGTGGATAGGGACTTTGTAAGCTTTCTTTCAATCTCCTCGATATGGTGAGATTGGCACGTATTGGCTACGTCATCGGCGTAGATGAAACTGTTTGTAGGGGGGCCGACAGGTTGATCGATCGAATACAAATTGAAGAGGAGAGGCGCCAGCACGCTGCCTTGGGGGAGCCAGTTCTTCTGGCTCCTCCGTCCCTGAAATTCCACGTAGAACGTCGTGTTGCTCAGCATTGACCTCAGAACTTCCGTAGATGGTAATTTTCTGTCATCCTGAAGACTTTTTCGAGGAGTAATTTGTAATTTATGATGTCGTATGCCGCCGACAGGTCCACGAACACCACCCCCGTCTTTTCTCTCCTTTCAAACCCGTCCTCTACATTTTGAGGTTCAGAATCTGGCCAGTGCAGGATTTTCCGGGACTAAAACCAGCTTATTGTGGTATTAGTTGGTTTTCTATATGTGAGCCTATCTTATTCAGGATGAGTCGTTCATAGAGCTTGAAAGGGGAGCAGAGGAGGGATATTGGTCGATAGCTCCTGGCCTCGTCGCGTGGTTTACCCGGTTTGGGGACTGCGACTACCTTGGCTTTCAGCCATAATTTCGGAATTACGTTTCCGGCCCAACAAAGGATAAATAGTTGGAGGAGCCATGATTTCGCCAGTGGTCCTAGGTTTTGGAGGGATTCGTTGGCTATTTAGTCTGGGCCCGGAGCCTTTCTGAGTTTCAGTGAGTTAATTGCCAGTTCTAGTTTTGCTAGGGAGAAATACGATTCGTGTCCATTCTCCGCTGTTCGGGTTCTTTTGTTAGTGGTGACCGTCCTAATGTTTTGGTCCTGCTTCCCATTTAGGAGGAGCTGGTGCGCAATTTAGTTAGCGGTTACATCAACCCTATCTCTAGGGACCGCTGGGTCGTTGGATAGCTTTTTGATAAGGCTCCAAGCTTTCCTGCTACTATGTTTCATATCCAGGCTCTCCACCATGTTCTTCCAGTTCTCTCTTCTCTTCCGTATAAATGGCCTATGTAAGGTAATAGTAACGAACTTTGGGACAAAACCCTAAGCCTAGAAGCTCTGCGAGCTGTAAGTATCTGAGAACCTGTCACAAAAAAATGAAGGAGGGCAATTCCTTCATGATACCGATAACCAAACAAAGCAATAAATTAGAACTTATAAAAACAAAACGAAAAATAAAGTCATACAAAGCCGCATGCCGTAACTCCGTCAGCACTGAACATCTGCGACGCGACGCGACCTACAATCGTTCCAACCCGCCTGAATTCTGAATCGTGCATCCCATTTCTTTTCCCGATATTCGCTCCTCGAAACAACTCGGATTGAATTCTTGGATTCGATCCAACTCGATCCTATCCCGGATTCGTTCATTTGTACCGAGTCCGGCCGGATCGACACTCCACTAAAGCGAAGGCAGGACAGACATGATCGTCTGCTCGGCATAGTACCCTGGAAACAAAGACGCAGAAGAACCTCCTCTGACTGTAGTGCGTGATTTAATCGCCTATAGGAAGAGATGTGATGCAAATTCCCACTACACGGCATGGAGGAGCACAGGAATCAACCAAACAGGTGAGTCACTCTTTAATTACCTAATAGGTGAAAAACTTTTAATAAAAATGTAGGCTCGGAGCCGAACTTTGTAATCATAAATAGGAAAGCCGTAACAGATTAAACAATCAAATCTCTTAAGCAATAAGATAAACTGAACCGTTCTGTTCAGATCACGGGTTGAGAACATGAAGAGCAATCAAAGTAATTCAGATAGTCAGTTCTAAAACGGAGCCGGAACTGCCAAACGGCCTTAAGAACAAGTATAGAGAAAAATACCTCGAAACACATAAGAGAATTCGACGTAAAATCAAGGAGGCCAAAGAAGCTTGGTTCAAAGTCTCTTGCCAAAAAATAGAAGAACTGCAAAGGAAACATGATGACTTTGGTCTACACAAAAAACTTAAAGCCACAGCTGGAATACGAACAACTAGAAATACAAGTATGCTCAAAGACTCCAGTGGCAAAAACATAACCGATCTAGATCACCGTTGCAAAGAGTGGGAGAACTATGTGTTCCAATCTCTTCGAGGACGTCAATCGTGAAGACCAACAACACCTCCTCGGAGAAGATCTAAATAGAAGGGATCCGTATATTCTAAGAGCAGAAGTTGAGAAAGCCATAAGACAAGCAAAAAAACAACAAGGCACATGGGCCAGATCAGGTTCCCGCCGAATTACTTAAACTGTTGGATGAAGACAGCATTGCATACCTGACTACCTTTTTCAACCAAATTTATAACACTGGGCAGATACCTCAAGACTGGTTAGAATCCCCTTTCATCACAATCCGGAAGAAGAGCAAACCCTACAAATGTAGCGATTTCAGACTGATTAGCCTGATGAGTCACACTCTTAAGATCCTGCTATGTATTCTTCAAAATCGCATGTACACATTATGTGAGAGTAACTTAACAGAATAAGAAGAATAAGTTTGGATTTCGGAATGGATTGGGAACTGCATGCGGGTCATTCTCTAAAAGTACTGTGAGTTTCGAAAGGACGTTTATATATGCTTTATAGACTTCGAGAAGGCTTTTGATCGGGTTCAACATGGTCTGCTGCTCGAATATATGGAATCTATAGGACTTGACAATTACGATCTTAGGCTACTGAAATACCTATACTATCATCAAGTAGCTACCGTTAGGGTAGATCTGAACACCTCTTCAAGTAAAATCCCAATCAAACGAGGAGTACGTCAGGGATGTGTTTTGTCGCCTACACTGTTCAATATATATTCTGAGCAAATATTTCGTGAGGCGATGGATGGCCGAACAGAGGGTATAAAAATGGGAGGAGAAACAATAAACAACATCAGATATGCCGACGATACCGTCATCTTGGCTGAAAGTCTAACAGACCTCCAGACTCTGGTTGACACAGTAAATGAATCAAGTCGTCGAAGAGGATTAAAAATTAACATCAACAAAATAAAATGGATGGCGGTGGGAAAGGTGGATGTTGACCCGGGATGGGAGGGTGGTGGAGCATGTTGATCACTTCAAATATCTTGGTAGCTGGTTGAATGCGGAGGGAGACTCAGATGAAGAAATCTTAACTCGAATTGGAATAGCTTGTAAAATATTTATATCATGGAAACCAGTTCTGTCCAATAGAAGTCGCTCCATGCACTTACGAAAAAAGATCTTAAAGTGCTACGTGTGGTGAACATTGCTCTACGCCTGCGAGACCTGGACGTTGAAAGCTGCCACCATTAATAAACTTGAGGCTTTTGAACTGTGGTGTTACCGCAGAATCCTGAAGATACCCTGGACGACACACACTTCCAATGAGGATGTGCTCGGGATGATCGACGCGGAGAGAGAGCTTCTGAAGACAATTAAAGTGAGAAAAACCGAGTACTTTGGTCATATTATCAGAGGTCCAAAATATCACTCGCTTCGACTCATAATACAGGGCAAGGTGGAGGGAAAGAGAAAGAAACTGACCTGGCTGCGCAACATTAGACACTGGACAAATCTACAAGTGGAAGACCTCTTCAGAGTAGCAGCAGACAGAGATAGATTCCACAGAATGGTCAACGTGATGATAGCCAACGTCTGAACCCAGGCACGACACTCAAAGAAGAAGAATCTGGATATCAATGAGTCTGCGGACTTCCTTATGAAGAAAAGAGCAGATACAAAGTTCACGGGGCTTGACACAACCTAGGCAGAAGAGACATCACTGCAACATTGAATGGAACTCCCAGGACTTAATCACTCAAAGAATTTCATAGCATATCTCAAAGACATTTAATTGGTATATCCTTTGAAGCAAGGATGCCGAACACATTGCAGCTGCAAGAATTGGCAGAGGTGTATTACTGCCAGTCGATCTAAAAACAACTACTTCCAAAAATATCAGAAGGTTAAATAAGTTGGGGAAAGGTGTGATCTACATTACACCATAAGTCGCTCAATCCAACCAAACCTCAGACGTTCAATTCATTGATAGTATGCTTTAAATAATTAATCAGTTTCCAATATTTCTGACAACAAATATCAGAATTAATTTTCATCGGTCTGGTTCAAATTTATTTAGAGCCAGCTGTTATTGAGGGAATGGTGATAACAGTCTCTAATAATGGAAATAATTGGGCACATTTTGTACTTTGTATAAGTGAAGGCTATTAGCAAGTTAATGTCTGTGTTGTGTATTTCAGTATAGTAGTTGTTATTTGATTGATACGAAGTAAAGCAAAAATATGTAAACTATTATTTAGTTGAATAATAAAAGTGTCGAAGATTTCAAATGCACATAATGATTTCTTCAAATTAAGTGACACTTAAAATTCCTATCAATAAATGTTAATGATCTACCCTTACTAAAGCTATGCTGTTATAATTAAATATGTGGAGCTGAAAGCAATCCCATGATATTTTTTGTACTCATTAAACGATCCAATTTAGTAGGAGGCTCGTTCACGTACGCTCCTCCTCTATTTGCATGGACCCCTAATGCTTAAAAAGTGTTTGCAGAACAAAAAATAATTGTCGTTGCTTGAAAATATACACACTTATTAGTTTGCTTCCCTGCCACGCCCACATTACAGCAAGTTGTTTATATGCTTTACCCACATCCCAATCCGTCAGTATTGCCATATCATTGGTTTGCATCACTATGCATCCAAATTCCATTGATAATCGAATGGGATTTCTGTATCTTAATTTGCTTGCTGCTTTAGTATATCTGCCCTAATAGTCCATGAAATTTAGTTTGCAATAAATGCAAAATTAATTTAAATCATAATCATTTGGCGGTAGTCTTTAAGCTTACTTATTATAAGAAAATAAATTTGCATAATAAAAATAATGCATTTAATGCAGTCAAAATATAACCTACGAAAATTAAAAAAAAAAAAACGGGAAAATAATATCATAAGTTAGTACCCGCTTATGGCACCTAAATAACGGCAAGTCACAATATGAACTAAATCAACCCTTTTCATCATTTTGGCAGAAAAATGTGAATTTAGTTCAAATGCTTGCCATTAAGTCGTCCGAGACATTGGGAATCTCTAAAATCATTAAGATATAGGGGAGGTGGCCTATATTTAGATATACTGACCTGAGAATGATTTAATGTAGCCTCTTTGTAGTTTAATTGCGTTTATGATGAACATTACCAAAAACAACATAGCGAAAACTAAATTAGCCCACCATATCACAGGGTTGCCCAGCAAATAAATCCGGTACTGTGAGCCAGAGAAAAATTGTCCCTAAAAATATTTTTGTTAAAAGTACAAATTAAACTGCGTAGTAAGTAAAATTATTCTACATATCTAATAAAGGCCATACAAATCCGCAAGTAAATAAAAAGCTCCAGTGCTACCATAATTAAATATTTATACCGAAAATGATGTAGGTGAGAATAGAGTAGTCGATTTGAAGTAGATGATGATACCATCTGTCACGGCAACAACTGATTGGTAATACTAACAAGGTTCGTCTAGTATCAGTATACACTGGTGACTTAAATAAGATTGAATGCTATTAATAAACGGAAGTAATTTGCTTTGATGAGGGGCCGTTGTCATGATTGTGATTTAAGGTTCAAATTTTACTTCTAATTCAACCAAAATAAGAAAAACCTAAAGAAATTAAAGAAATGAGCTCAAATACTTTAATACAAAAATTGTTAAATCACAGACCTTTTTGGCCGTTTTATTTTAAATCTCACAAAAGTAACAAAAACGCAGAGCGAACCAAACCTAACTAATCTAATGCACACACAAATTTAACAAAAAAAAACATTAAATTACAAAAATCATTTAACAATAATTTACAATTAGACAATACTTGATACATATCGCTATACTATCCGCCCCCGATATTGAATTATTACCAACATCTAGTAATTCAGATTTTTCTAATTTGGGCATATAAAAGTAATCTTTTTAAAAGTATAAAAATACTTAATTTACTGTAAAATTATGTGTGTTAAATGAGTTGATCATTACGAATATTATGCCCGAATGAACAAGCACCGTATAATTTAAGAAAGAAAGATTATTTTTAATGATCAAAGTTATGACGTATTGTAAGTATTGATTCTGTTTAAAATTAACCACTAAACACACATTTTATTTTATTTCTATATTTATACAACATTGGAAGAGGCTGACGGGAAATTATGAGAATAGTGCACTTCAAGCTCCTTCTGAAAACAAAATAAGTGCCACATATTAGCTATGAAAAAATGTCTTGACACCTACCCTGTAATTTATGGGCCATTGCCATGGCCTTGACGTGATTTCACCTTCTTTAGGCTTCAACCCAGCGTTGCCTTGAAACATAACGGCATGAGATTCTAGGAATCGTTCAAGAAAACTTGGAGCATATACTTCAAAATTCACGTTTGGCACTAAAAGCGTTTATTAGTATATTACATAAACATACATTACATGTTGAAAGTACCAGTTTTCAAACTAGGAGGATATTTATCATATCAGACGAGTAATGTATGTACAGGAGTAAAGGGTTATTCATTATAAATGGACACCCCCCTTAACTTGGTTATTTTTAGAGATAGAGAGATATTTTTTTGTCGACTTGTAGGTAATTATCTCAATTTTTTTATTAGTAATGAAAATATTATACAGGGTGTCCCATAAGCAAACGCCTATATAAAGTTAAATTTTTTTAATGGAACACCCTGTATATTACTGCATTTTTGGATTCTACTTAGAATTCTAAGCATATTTTATGTATGATGTTATACCTCTAGAGTTAGTAGTTTCATAACTATAAACGGTTGAAAATCGATACTTTGGCTACTTTTCACCTTGGTAGCAAGAAGGCCTTTAAAAATGGTGTAAAATGATTTTCACATTCCTATCTTAACGTTTCAAGAGCCATCTGATGGTGCTAACTGATGGTAACTACCGAGGTACCAGATTTGGTACCCATGGTACCGCCTGCCAGTTAGCACCATCAGATAGCTCTTGAAAAGTTAAGATAGGAATGTGAAGTTCATTTTACTCTATCTCTAATGATCTTCTTCCTACCAAGGTGAAAAGTAGCTAAAGTACCGATTTTCAACTGTTTATAGCTGTGAAACTACTAACTCTAGAGGTATAATATCATACATAAAATATGCTTAGAATTTTAAGTAGAATCCAAAAATGCAATAATGTACAGGGAGTTCCGTTTAAAAAAATATGACTTTAGATTGGCGTTTGCTTATAGGACACCCTGTATAATATTTTCATAACTAATAAAAAAATTAAGATGATCACCTACAAGTCGATAAAAAAATTAGCTGTCTATCTTTAAAAATAACTAAGTTAAGGGGGGTGTCTATTTATAATGAATAATCCTGTATGTACACTATTTTTCCTATAACCACCTATGAAAATGGCACAAAAAGAACTCTTAAGAAAACGATTATTAATATCACACGCGTGTTGAAGTCCACTTATGTTGAGTAATCGTTGCGTCACCCACATTTGTCAAGTCAAAATGTCAAATCAAAAATGCTCTCAAATTGACAGCCACCGCCAATTATTTAAGTCCCGTTTTATTTACTTTTCAACACGTGTGTGATAGTGGGCATTTTCTAGCTAGGATAACTGTGCTTTTTTTCTAATTTTTATAGGAGGTCGTAGGAAATAGTCATTTATGCAACAACCGTGTAAAATGATCCTTTTTTATGAATGGGAATCGCCTACAGCTCATGCGACAATTCCATGGAAAAAAAGTTACTTTACGCACTAGTGCGTAAAGTAATTTATTTTACACACTGCATAAAAAAGGTATCTTAGAGTGCGTAAAGTGAGTATTTTACGCACGGTAGTAGAAAAAAGAACATTTTAAGATGAGTTCTTATAAATTAATTTGAATTTAGCAAACGATCAAAAAATGGATATTAAAATAAATGTGTAACATTCCGATTTGGCCAGTATAGAATATTTTTAAATTTCATTTTATATGCTGCATTTAGCAAAAAAATACTGTATTTTGCGGTAGGAATTATTGAAAAGAGGTCAATACTCTTCGGTTAATTTATTCGAAATTTATTGATTCGATTTGTTGCCAATAAGCTTAAAATTGCCGCATTTATTAATGTAAATTAATTTTATTCTAAATATAGGACAACAATATATTTGTATTAGCTTTTATAACACTTTGTGACTATATTTATTTAGTTGATAAGCAAACCACAGAACGCTTAGGTTTGATCAAATCACTAAAAAAAGATATTATTGTTATTAGTATAACTTTGCTTAATTTATATTACATTACCGTAGAACGGCCAGCAAACCGGTTTATATTTTTAAGAATTCTGTTATAAAACGGCTTTTAGGCTTCATTAGATTCGTCGAATTCATATTTTGTTTTCGGTTTAAATATTTTATAACTTTTTGGAACCCCCGGTTGCTTAATTCCAGTCACCGGCTGATCCTAACTTCATAACTTTTTGGGACCTCTGTTATTTATCTTTCCACGCGGCATGCTGCAATTTTGTGTAATATTCGGTTGTTAGTTCCGAGTAATAGGAATGGGCTATCCTCCCGTAATTGCTGCTTTCGATTTAGATTTTTAAAGGTTTGTCGTTTTCGTAGAAGTATTTCCTATTATTCCTTGAACCATTTAATTTCAGTGCATTAATTGTGGCTCCCGCCGTCGTTTTACCACCATAATAAATGAGAACTAAGTCGTTTATTATCTTAGAATTCTTCCTTGTATCGAATTGATAGTTTCGTTGGACATTTTCTCCGCCCTACAATTTCCCCCCCCCCTCTAATCTCGTAGAAGTGAAAAAGACAAATTGACTGAAAACTGAGGATTTGGTTCTTCTAAGAATACCCTTCGAGGCCAAAAGAAGGTTTGCTTGAGTGCAGTCATAGTGACTCAACAATTTTTAGTATTGTAATTTAATACTACCCTTCGTTGTGGATATTGTGTTGGTTTCTATTTGTGTTTTGGCACGACCGGGTTTTTAATATAAATCGGGATCTAAATACTGCACTAGGTAAACATTTTCTCTGGAATTAATTTTTTTCTATTGCTTGTGAAGCATGCGGTCGCCATGATGCTAAAGGCCCATTTTCATTATTTCTTCTGTTCGTCATACAAGACCGAGACCGTCGACTGTCTAGCAACCCTCACACACTAGCGAGGTAATTATTGCTACAGTTTTTTTTCTCTAAATTAACGATTTAATTGCTTTATCTGTGTTAACCTTTTTTTTTGTACATTGTCCACCATTTGCATTACATGGGTTATCTTATCTACGCCATTTTATCAAATCTGAATTTTTATTTTAATGTGACTTTAGTTTTGATTATATGGGGAAGTTTATATTTTCTTTTGGGGGTAATTCATACTTATCTTTTTTATATTCAAGTTGTCTGTACCTTAGTATTTCTTTTATTTGCAGATGGCCATTGAAAATCCATTGATAATTTTTGGGGGGATTTGTTTTATAAAGAAAATATATTTATGCAAGAGAGGCTATAGTTTTTTCCATTGAAGTAAGGGGACTTTGTGGTATCGTACAGAAGCTTAAGTTTATTTATTCATTTATTTTTCTGTCCGACTGATATAATCGCTCTTATTCCTTTAATATAAATCAAGCACTGACCGCCAGGCTCTAAGATAGATATCATTAATTTTATTTTTTTCATTTATTCATTTGTTTATCTGACCGATTAATATAATCGCTCTTAATTTTCCTTTTTTTTT
>MU182193.1:474044-497941 GCA_016904865.1 Pissodes strobi
GAAAAACAGAGCGGGGGAAACTACTTGCTCAAGTAAATAGAAATTGATTCTATTCAGCTGACTAAGCAGTTTACTAAATTAGATACTTGCGCAAGTACCAAATCAAGTCGTTTACACCATACAAGTTACTAAATTTAGCTACTTGATTTAGTAACTTGCTTTAGCTACTTGACACGTGTAAATTCGGCTTAAGCAGAAGTTGTTTTGTACTTTGCATCATGAAATAAAAGACGTCATTTTGAGAATACAGCTGATTGTTTTTATTTCATATCAAGAAAATTATGATAAATTTTGTATCATATTCATCAATATCCTCTTTCTGTATGCTTGTGAATAATACAGTAATGATTTCTAATTGTTCTCAGATATTAATTATTAAGAATAAAATGTTTTGCTCATTGCAAATGCAAATAGTCTTATAGGTTAGAGGGTAATCTAAAATAAAACTGCATATAAACATTTTACCCTAATTTCTTGTTCAAAAAATAAATGATGAAAAATAATGTGAATAACATATTTTATTAATTTTTTCCACAAACGCCAAAAAATTGTCTATAGAACTAAACTCTTTCTATTAAGTAAAATTATTCACAGATTCTAAAAAGTACGGAAAAACATCTGAAGAAATAAATTAACTACAGGTACTTTAAGTTACAGCCTCTAAAATTGAAATGGCAACGAGCGAATCGAGCCAAATCGCTAACGATTTATGATGCTTACAATTTTTAACAGATCTTGGCTGCGCATTCCAAACAGGAAGGCTTGACACATACACAAATAAAATGTTTTTCTTTTAATTTGCCGTCACCGAGACCGCACTACGATGGTTAAGGTACAGCTTTTACACTAAAGCTGTGGTTAAGGGTTAAATAACATCAAATAATACGTTTCCAATAAAGAAAAAGTGAAAAATGTCCACTATGTCCATAAGAAACCATGTATTTTTCCTATCGCATAAGACACGGACGCCTTCCGGCGGTGAGATCTTAAGCTCATTTACCGTCGACAAACCATGACCAAAATAATAACATTGCGTTTGATCTCCTTCCCTCTAGACCTCCTTAGGTCCAGTGAATTGCTTTCAACTAAGAAGGGCTAAGTGAGACTCGCGGATGCTGTGACAGTATCGCTACATTCCATGCCATATTTCACTTTTCGAATGGCCCTCCGCTCGCTACCGCTCGCTACGGGGGCTCAAGAAAAGGAAACTAACCAGGTGCTAACCCAATCTAACCCAAGACATACCCAAAAACAAGAAAAAAACAGTTTAGAAATATAACCTTAAAAAAAAAATTTAAACAGCGATGGGGTTTGAACTCGAGTCGCCGAAGTGAAGGCTAGTCGTGCAAACCCCTAGACCACCAGGACCGCTATTCTGGTAAAACGTTACGTTTTCGAGGGCGCTAAGCGAATCGCACAGCGTGCGCCTCGCATGGCAGCCGCGCTAACCGACCGGTTTTCGTATTCTCGTTGCCGTGCGTGAGCTCTTCGAGTACTTTGTTGAATTCGCGAAGCCCAACTTGGCAACCCAAAATTTTCAGTATGCCCAATATAAAAATTAGTGAAATTACTAAAATTTGACAACTAGACGTCACCGTAAGACGTGAGACGTGATATTGGTTTTATTTGTGTTGTGCTGTAGTTGGTTTTGTTGAAGAAAAAAAAAACCATTTCTCTACAGCAAAAACAATGATTATCGAGTTTATGGAACAAAATCCGCAAATGGTTACGCAGAAGCAGAGCAACCAATTTACCAACGCCGATATTTCAAGATTATGGCAAACATTACCCGTAACTCTAAATTCCATTCCAGGGGCTACAAAAACTTGGAAGGAATGGAGAAAGATAGGCCGGTTTTTCACTGATGCAAGTTGTCACTGAAACTCAAGAAAGTCACATGAATTTTGCTGTATCGCAGCGAGTTGTTGCATCATGGAAAGCCGGTTTATGACATTAGCAGTCAAAATACATGGGCGATATAAGCCGAGCTTTACGCTAACCTTATACTTCTAGCTGCTTACATTACACAACTTTAAATGAGCCTTACATCCCTATTAATTCTGCATTAATATAGAATAAACTATTCCCACCTATTCGTTGACTCTATTGCTTAAGGCATCTTGTCTTAAGGAGCATTTCTTCTAAATTTAAGACATCTTGGTTACGAAGCCTATACAACTTTACAAAATTTCTGTCAGAAAATTCAAAGGGATCATCGGGTAGAAACCGCTGCCTCCCGATATTATTCTCAATATTATCTACTGAATATATGGTACCGCCATTGTAATTTTCAGTGTACTAATTTTTTTTATGCCACACAGAAAGTTAGGGCACACTCTTAACACGAACGACAAATGGCAAAACGGCTGCCAAATGGTTGACGTTTTCATGACGCTTACCGTGCGCTTCCCGCGCCTTGGAAACGCTCGGCGTAAAACACACCTGAATACCAATTTTGCTGATTTGGTCACGTGCTCTGCGACTTTGATGTCATCAAACGCTCAGCGTGCACGAAACGCTAAGCGAATTTAGTTACCAGAATAGCGGTCCAGGACACATACAAACGATTGGTTGCATCACGAAGACATGACGCGCAGGTGCGCGCGCACGAATGGAATGTAGCGATACAGTCACAGCATCCGCGACTCTAAGTGAGAGGAGCACTCCAGTCCTTACTTTCAACAACAGGTATGGGTTAGTTGGTGTTAGTGGTGTCAAAAAAGTAACTACTCGTTACTTTATATTCGTTACTATCCAATACCCGAAGTACCGAATACCGAACCGAGAACTCTATCGTTACTTCGTTACTTTGAATAGAGTGATTACATATTACATTACACGGTAGTCGGCACTCACCACTATGGTCGGGTGGTCGCAGCATATTTTGTCGTATTTCGTCTCGTTACTTTGAAATATTTGCAGTGCTGTTCCATTGTTCTAATGAATTTTGGTTATATGAAAGGTATATCGATCAGCGACCTTATCGAATTTATGAGCTAAGGTGACATTATAGACCTTATATTAAATGGACTACTTAATTTCAGAGAGGAGAAATAGTCTGAAGGGAAAGAATGTACAAAATATATTATTTTTACATTGTAATTATGACCTCCGAGTACCTGTATTTTTTTATATTTTTTTTATATTCTAGATATGTTGTGTTTGTTTACTTTTCTAGTACTTTAGGGTTATTATGAGAATTGTTCATAAGTAAATACACAGATTATAAAGTATTTATACTATTTACTATGTAATAATGAACATTTTTGCAGTTTGCGTTACATACATGTTTTGTTTCCTCGTACCACGTATCTCTGTTATTTCATAATTATGAAAAAAGTTGTTGATGACCCAAATAGCCAAATATATGAAGCAAGTGCCTTAACTTCATACACGTTCGTAATTAAACAGTATTTCACAAGAGCACTTAGAATTTTCTTATTAGCCAAATAAAAATTACAATGATTGATAAAGATGAAGGTATTGCAGTAAACATTTTGATAAACGATAGTAACCATAGATAAATATTAAGGGGGAAAGTAACGAATCATACAATACCCAAAATATACCTACTAATCGAAGTAATCAAAGTAACGAAGTAACGAATATTTGAAATGATTACTTTATACCAAAGTAACGAAAAGTAACGAGTAGTCAAAAGTAACGAAAATCGACACCACTAGTTGGTGTGCAATGGTCAGACATAGGCGGCCCGGGTTCGATTTCCAACGGTAGCAAGATGTGTTTTTTTATTTTAGTAATGTTTGGTTGCGCCCCGGAGCGAGTGAAGCAACCGGAGGGCCATGCGTGAAGTTAACAGGAATACATTTTCGACCTCCCTACATCATCATCATGCGAAAGCCAAAGTAGAATTGGTATCTCCAGACACGAGTGTAAAGAACCGGTTGAACAACCGGTGTGTTTTCGTTAACTTACGCAGAAAATAAAAAATTATGATGCATATAAGGTAAAATAGTACAAAACGTTTTAATTCTAGTTTTCAAATCTCCCCCTTTAAAAACATAAAGTGCGCATGCGGGATTTTGAAAGCCAAAATATCCCGGTGGCTGTAGGTAGACGCTTGTCATTCGCCATAGTTAAGTAGAAAATAGAATAATCTCCGAAGATGCAGACGAAAGCGCGCCGCAGGCCAAACATTTTGTTGGGCGATACTGCGATATTGAGCAATTTTTTCCACCATTTTGTAGACAATGTTTTTATTATTTCCCGTTTTTTCGAATCGAAAATAATGAAATGATTATTTCGTATCACGTGAAATAATCATCCTTGAGTGGAGGATTTCTCGTCCTCGAAGCAACACCTGCATCCCGGATCTTCTGTGTGGTGGTGCCTTGTGAGGAGAGGAGCCCCATCACAAGCCTCATGTCTACTCTTTTCAGAGCCAGAAAGGCTCTCAATTTACAAAGCCCTGGGTCTCCCAAGAGTAGTTCAGCCTGTCTCATTCCAGGAGTAATCTACCATAGGTCGTTGTCTCGTTCATTCATTGCTCTTCTTAGGGTGGCTATTACAGGCACATTCTCATTAGACGCATTGCGGAACCGTGTCGTGCGAGACGATTGCCTCATCATTTTCCGAGAAATTCCATTTGAGTGCACCGGAACCCATAAAAGACACCCTATTATGCCCGGCATCAGCGCATAATAAAACCCATCAGACGCAAGGGCCGAACAGCAGTTCTGCTGTCCGAGCAAATGTAGATGTACTTTCCTCTGAAGGCTCTTCACTGATGTTCAAATCCGAATTTGAGGATAGCAAACATTTCGATCTGGAATATGGCTGCATAAGTCTCAAGGGCAAAAACAAGTTTCTACCCTCCGATTTCTCTATATATACATACGCTCCAATCCCACTATACGTTTTGGAGCCGTCTGTGGTATCAGACGATTCCATGCATTAACCGGACAATTGTTTATAGATTAAGACAATGACCGGTTGCAGGCTGCGATCCGCTCCCAACCACGCACCGCTATCAGGTGTGAAATCTGAGAGCATGATCTACTTGATCTGATGATGAGCAGGAAGCTGTTGGTCATCATTAAGAGTTCCGGGCATTCATCAGCCGCCCCTTCCAGATTTTGATGTGACCACTCGGGCTATTATTGTTCCTGAGGTGACCAAGAAGACTTTTGAGGCGGTATGCAGACGAGTAGTAATATAACATAAAATTATAAAAAAGCAAAACACTTTTAATAAATGGACAAAGCTCTGAAAATCTTATTATACAAAACTTTATTTCCTAACAAACATTCAAATTATTATTTTTTTTAAATTATATTATGCATTATTAATAAAATTTGCCAGTGAATGCTTGAAGCTACGCGGTTAATAAAAAAAAGTACAAAGTAGTACAGAATATCAACAAAAATAATTGTAATATAATGTCGCAAAATTATTTAAATACTTATTTTATTAAACCATTAATTTCTAATTTAAACTAGATGTAAGTTGCCAGACGCTTTGCCCTAATTAGCCTTACCTTTCTCTCTCGGACTCCTTTCTATTTTATGTTGGCTTCCAAGGAATGCACGGCAGTAGACGTTTCCGAGACCCCGGTCAATGGGTGCGTTCACCAGACGACAACAGTTGAGGAGTTGAGAGAGCGTTTGCCTTCAACAGCTTTGATGACAAACTGCTCATGCTCAAATTCAGCTGCTGCTAATTTCTCTCAGCGGAAATATTTTACGCTGACTTTAGTCACCGCATGTTTAGACATGCGCAGAGGCCTGATATATTTTTGTTGATTATGATTATTATTAATTTTGTGAAATGTCAAACTTGGCACACACTTCTGCCTCTGCGCAAGTCTAAGCATACGTTGACTAAAGTCAGCGTAAAATATTCTCGCTGAGAGAAATTAACAGCAGCTGAGTTTAAGCAGTTTGTCATCAGAGCTGCTGAACGCAACCCTGCCTCAAGTACTCAACTGCTGTCGTCTGGTATACGCATCCATGTTTTTACGTTCTAGCGAG
Source organism: Pissodes strobi (assembly GCA_016904865.1). Lineage (NCBI taxonomy): Eukaryota > Metazoa > Arthropoda > Insecta > Coleoptera > Curculionidae > Pissodes > Pissodes strobi. The sequence goes on from MU182193.1 coordinate 480,035, forward strand.
ACTCCTACAACGCCTCGGTCTTAGACAAGGAAAGAAGAGGACAGATAACATGGGAAAAAGCCTGTTACCAGCTGCCACATAAATTACTGGGTAACTTCAATAAATTAATTGAAATTATAAGTAATAAATAATAATTAATAAGTTAAAGTAATTTTCAGTCGTAAAATAATATAGCCATTTTATAGGTAGTATGAAAAATATATTACCTACGCCTCTGTTGAATGACTCTCCTTGAAGAAGATTTATGGCTTTATTGATTATTTGATGACTGAAAATATCCAAGATCTGGTATCAAATTACTCTCGATAATTAAATAAACATCCCTGCCATGATATACTCAGAGGTAGCACAATGTGTACATTATGCATTATTATTAAAACAAGAAATATGCAAATAAACTACAAGGTCAGCAGACAATAATTACCTGTGAAAAAAAATTCCAGGCTCCTTCTTCTCACTTCGACTCTTGCATATGCATATGCCATGTGCCGATCGATTAACCATTATGAATCTTAGTTTTTATCTCTCTTTGTTCAAAAAATCACAAAATAACTGCAAAATAGCGTCGCTACAACAATAGGTGTGTTTGCCACATAAATAATGGCCGCCGCTCTGGAAAGGCTTCAATTTCAGTACATTGGCTTAATGTCATGCGCGGTATCCTTACTCTTACCTAATCTAAGGCGTTGTTTGAATAACGTTGTTTGAATAAAGGATTATTCTAATAACGGTTAAAGATTGTCATGCCCCTTGAATTAAAATTGCCAATTTCTAAATTCCCCATGCACTGGTCAAGCGCACGAATTGCGCATAATTGAAATTAGATGAGATGTAAAGGGACCTAGTCTCCCCTTAGAGTATATAGTTGAAAAAGAGGTAGTTGTTTTGCTATTCCACTGGCCCCATCATTAAAACGGGTCTGCGGGCGAAAAGAAGTGAGGGTAGCGTCTGCGGGCGACAAGCACCTCCCATTGTAGCTTGCGGCCGGGGAGGCGCGCGGCGCCTCGCCAGCCGCAAGCTACAGTGGAAGGTGCTTGTCGCCCGCAAACGCTATCCCCACTTCTTTAGTTTCATTCATTGGTCATGTTTTGTTTTATTTGGGGGGTTAGGGGGGTAGATATTGTTGGGGCCAGGGCTGCAGCATAATTATGAATGAAACGCGGAGTGTATCTTTATTATAAAGTCTAAGAGTCACCCTATGGTGGAAACCAGTGCCGTGTCGTTACGTACTTTTTTGGTTTTCTATTTTAGAAAAAGAGGTTTTCCCTAATGAATGTTAAAGCAGAAAGGCAATCAATTATGTGAGGTTACGTATTTTGAGCTGCATATTTGTTTAGGCGATTACTAAACACGACGTATGGAATTATTTTTTTCCTTTGTCCGACCGGAGATGGTAACTTTCTTTGTGTTGAGTGCGATTTGAATCATCGCTTTTTCACTTATTCCTCTTGCTTGGACCCGGAGGCGTTCTTTCGAACAGGGTATCTGCAAATTTATGACGTGTCCTTCCTCGTTAGGAGCCAAAGCATATAACGGGCTACTAATCGGCACTGGTGGCTAGGCCGCGCCGGTCTAAATCGTTCCCGACACGATTGTGTTATTTATTCTAGGAAACACATGCGAGCTGCTGTATATTTCGTAAAAAGTGCATCCAAAGTCCGGACACGTATTACAATAAGTAATATTTCACCTTTCGCATGGCCCTCCGCTCGCTACCACTCGCTACAGAGGCTCAATAAAAGGAAACTAACCAGGGGCTAACACAAACGTAACCCAAGACATACCTAAAATCAAGAAAAAACTGTTTGCTAACCAAAACCTACCCAAGACATACCCAAAATCAAGAAAAAAAGTGTTTAGAAACTTAACCGTAAAAAAAATTAAAAAAGGAGCAACGGGGTTTGAACCCGAACCGCCGGCCGCCGCCGATAGCCACATAATTGAGACCCAACCATCTAAACCTCTAGACCACGACCGCTTATGCTGCAAATTGATTGCATCACGAAGACATAGCGCGAATACAATCGCTCGAGTGAACGCCACATACACTAGATGGCGCTGGAGTCGTAAGAGAGAGAGAGAGAGGGAGGCGTCGCACGAAGTATTTCGTTATCGTGAACGATTTAGACCGGCGCGACCTAGCCTATAATCTAATCACTTAATCCAATCGGCCGGACTGTATTCAATATCAAAATGTTTTATTTCATATTGTTAAGATTCTAGCCGTCCTTAATGGCAACATGGCTCCGTTTTCATAGCCTACTAATCAATAGCTATCTTCTATGTCTTATTGCTAATTCATGCACGGCCACCATAGGTGGCCGTGATTCATGGCCATCCTTGAAATAAATTGCAATTTGCAATACGCAACTACTCGCGGATGCTGTGACAGTATCATTTCATTCAATGCGTGCGCGCGCACCTGCGCGTCATGTCTTCGTGATGCAACCAATCGTTTGTATGTGCCCTGGTGGTCTAGGGGTTTGCATGATTAGCCTTCACTTCGGCGACTCGAGTTCAAACTCCGTCGGTGTTTTAATTTTTTTTAAGGTTATAGTAGTACTGCCCTCATAAGAAAAAAGGCGGCAAGTGAATTTTTGGATATTTCTTGTTTTCTGCATTTTTGGGTTCTCCCGGATGTCCTCTATTTAAAAAAAATATTTCTGAAGCCAGAAAATTTTTTTTTCTTCAAAAATTAAAAATTAAGTTAGCAGTAAGTGTGCTACGTAATCCCTTTTCCAAATTAAAAGGCGGTATTCGACAAAATCTAAATAAAAAGGCGGCATTTCGTTAGTTACTTCTTTTTTCTTAGAAATTGTTTAAAATGTATGCATAAATATCACAGCTAAAAGGCGGCAATTGAACATTACTAAGAAAAGAAGTGGGAATGCTTAGTTTGCTCCCTCTTGTATTTATTTGAAAAGCCAAAACGTCATAAAAATGTAAGTTAAAAAGCCGGATCCTCATATGCCGCATCCAATTTTATTGATTTATATTTAGCTAGTATATTTTTTTAGTCATTTTATTACATGTAGCTTAATTTTAGATTAATTATTAGAAACTTAAGTCACCAAGATTAATAAATTTCAATTTTATTCTTTATATTCAGCTAGTATATTGTTTTTTACTGTAGCTTATTTTTATATTAATTATATAATAATTTGCAATTTTAGTGTTTTATATTTAGCTAGTATATTGTTTTTTACTCAGTTTATTAAATGTACCTGAAATGTAGCTTAATTTTAGACTATTTATTAGAAACTTAAGTCACCAAGACTAATAATTTTCAATTTGATTGTTTTATATTTAGGGGTCTAAAGTGTACTCATTTACCCATTACCTACATCAAATACAAAATCCTTTTTTTTTAAATACAACTCGTATAATCCTGTAAGAATATTTTTGTATAATGTAAATCATATTAGTTTTAATAGAATAGATGCATAGATACCCAAGAGAAACAGTCTAAGAAAACCAATCTTTGAAATATTATACCAGCAAAATTAATAAAAAAATAAAAATATATATTTTATTAACCTTTGTAATGAAAAAAAAACTGAAATTTTTATAATGAATGTGCTTGTTTTACAATTAAAAAAAGTTTTTCTTGCCATTAGAGACAATGGCGGCACTTCAAAGAAGTCTAACTTAAAAGGCGGCAAGTGAGCTGATTTTTGTTAGTTGCCGTCTTTTTACTTACAAATACTCAAGTCTCGCTGATAAAGTCAGTGGTAAGAAGGCAGTAATAAACATATTTCTCAAAAAACTGAGTAAATATCGGGATTGCTCTTGGAATAAACATATTCTTATTTATTCTACCAACGAAAAACAAAAAAATCACATAAACTATTACCAAATATGTTAGATAAATGAAAATATGTTTCGACGTTTTTCTCAAAAACATACTTTTCAGACTTGCCGCCTTTTAATTTAGGACGGCAGAGTAGTAGTAGTAAACTCTCTGATGGCCTTTTTCGTGAGAAAATTCAGGCAGTAACGACCCCTATCCAGGCTTAGCAAGAGGTAGAGCGACCCTTCTACATTGGTTACACCTTGATGGATAGAGATACTATTTTTAGAGCCCTCAGTATGTCGAGTATGTACTCCTGGGGGCTCAGACTTATACATGCACGGCTTGTTTTAAGGTTCGAACACCACCGGCTGGACGTTCACAAACATAAAAATCTCTAGCATGCACGGGGCTCAAACCCCCGGCTGGACGTCCGTATCTTATTCGGGGAGAAAACTACCCGGTCCCTGAAAGTTCACCATGAATTCCCAAAACTAACATATATGTATATGCAGCTGGAACAAAATGGCCGATACCCGACACGTGCACTCTCGGCCGAAGACGAAACGGAAGTCCTTTTTTAAGGTTATATTTCTAAACTGTTTTTTTTCTTGTTTTTGGGTATGTCTTTGGTTAGATTGGGTTAGCACCTGTTTAGTTTCCTTTTCTTGAGCCCCCGTAGCGAGCGGTAGCGAGCGGAGGGCCATTCGAAGAGTGAAATATGCGAAGGAATGTAATGATACTGTCGGAGTATCGTCGAGTTACGCAACTCCGCCATTGCCGGTCCCAAGCCCGGTTGAGAAAGGAGAAGGGTGACAGCACGGTACAAGGAGAAACGGTATAGTATTCCGGCAGCCAAAACTCGTCGAGTTCGCGCAGTTACGTAGGTTGCGTAAAAAAATCAAGACGACTGCATTCGATTTATATGGATTTGTACGTTTGTACAAGTTGACATCGTGGTTTTCTAACTGTGAATATTTTATTTGTTTTTCGAAATGCCTGGATGTACTGTGGCAAAGTGTTAATAACTACACTAAATCTACTCAAGGCACTAATATTAGATATTTTCGTTCTCCAAAAAATTAAGATCTGTGTAAAAGGTGGATCATTGCGTGTAGACGGGAAGATGAGATAAACGTAAAGAATGGTATAGATTATTTAACTAACTAGGTGGTCTATTATGTGATAGGTTGTAATTAATTTGTAAAAGAAAATAATATATCTAACTTTTAGCTTACATAATATGTTCTGTTCATTTTGAGACCGTTTATTTTGCTGAGCCTACACTTATAGAGAAGTTATTAAATTATACATCAAAAACTAACTAGGTTCTACGTTGTGAAAATAATAATTAATAACATAAAAAATACTGTATATTTATTATTTCAATTGTATACTTTAGAATCTCAGCACGCAGAGTGTTGTCAAAGCAACTGAATTTACTAGTAGTATAATTAGATAAACAATTATTTCTCCCCATGAAAAACATCTTATCATATAAAAAAAACATTTTTACCATTGTTACCAAGTTATTTCTAAATTTCATAGATTTTAAATCTATGGAATTCTTGACGTGAAACCAATATATTATATTTTAAATGCACGCTATGTCTGATACTCTACGCAAACTACGTCACAGTCCGGCAGCGGTGCGCAATACTATACCGTTTCTCCTTGTGCCGTGGGTGACAGTCTTCCGCCGGTCCGCCCTATTACTGAGTCATTTTCATTTTAGCATAGAAATAGGACTCCATTTTAGTCCCAGCCATAGAGAAATATAAAAATAAAGCGAGTGTTTTATTCTTATGGGAAAATTGGCATCGAGTTTTCACTTTGACCGCTGCCCTGCGCAATTTCAGCGTCAGTGGAACTAAAAGCACAGCTGCTTACTATAAATTATCTAGTAAGCTGTGCTAAAAAAGAGTATGCTGTCGAGAATTCACAAATGGCGGTTTGACGGTTGTTGATTAAAGAAAGCCGGTTTAATCAATTTATTATTTTAATTTAAAATTGTTCTGGGGCGATGGTGGATGGAGGTATTCGTGGTGCGAGTAGCCGTTGGTAAGCAGCTATTTTTTTGTGAATTTTGTTCTTGAAATATTTAAAAACTGTTAAATTTTATTTTTGGTTCTATTCGAGTTAATTAGTTTTTGAATATTAGTATATTGTGATACGTCAACACTATTTACCTATTTTGTTCTGTTAAGAGATTTTTTTTATGTTATTTTGATTGCATTTACTATCGCATGTTTTTTTAAACTTTGTAACAAAATGCAAAATGTGTATTTTCTTACCCCCACGGTACACCCCTAAAATATTCATAGGTCCAAACAACGCCTAAAGCATAGCCTAAAGAAAAATATAGCTGCGACACTTAAGCGAGGACCAACCTTATCTCTATGTAGTGGGGTGGAAATGGAAATAAATAAATCTAACTTGACGTCAACCCCCGGCAATCATTAGTGAAGTGAGCCGTACTCAAATTTTTTGGGACGTTATATACTAAAATTGTTACTCTCCCCTATTATTTTATTTAAACTTTCATTACAAAATATATGATTTATAAAATACTGCTTATTTCGAGTAGAGAATAACCAATTTTTTGATCCAAAAAGCTGCATAAAGAGAGCCGGATATTTATTTAAACATTACACCTGAAAGAAATAGTTAAAAATGTCTTTTGAAGTGAAATTAAGAATGGCGAATGTAGATTACTTGCTAAGACTATTTATTATCTAATATTACTTGTAGTAAGTACAGCATTCCTGAAAGAAAAGTCAATTACCTATAGAAAAATATAATTGAGTTACATATTATTTTGATAAATTACGATCAATAAATCAACTCATTTATGTAGAAAATTATTTATACACAACAAAAGTTTTTTTATATGAGATTTTATTTTGCACAAGTAGTTACGGTTTTAGACGAACTTGTGAAGGTCTGCAATAATAATTTTGAAAATTTTGATTTATCAGTACATAATTTTGTTTTATATAGATTCTTAGCAACCTGCACAATTTTATAAATGTATTATGTACGATTTTGCATATTTTTTCGTAAAAGCTTTTTCATTTTATTCGCCAGATAAAAATATTGTCAAGATGGTGAAATGAAAGTAAATTTTTGATCTGGCGATAGTTCACGAACTAGTTTATGCATGCACAATTACGCTAAAACGGAGCAACATGTACCGTGCGTTCAATTTATCTTGATAACATTTTGACTCGCTGTAACTTTTTTGTTTTTAAAGATATCAAGTTAAACAAAAAAGCAAAATGTAGGGTTGGTAGCCAAGTTTTTTTCTAAGTTACATATAAAACAAAACACTTACGATTTTCTGACATATCAGCCTACTCTATATTTTTTAAATGGAACACCCTGTATATTACTACATTTTTGGAATCTCTAGAGAAATCTAAACACATTTCGTGTATAATATCTTATACCTATCTTTAGGTGTTTACGAAATATTGACAGTTGAAAGTCGGGCGTTTTGACATTTTGATAGGCTTTAAAATCTAAACCGCCCGAGAGCAAAGAAAACGGTTTGCATATTCCTGTCTTAGGTTTTCAAGAGCTATCGAATGACAGTAACTTTGAATTTAACCCGCGAATAAAATTAACTTTTAAACATCCGGTTAAATTGAAAGCCACTGTCATTCGATAGCTTATGAAAACCTAAGATAGAGATGTGCAAACCGTTTTCTTTGATCTCGTGCGGTTTAGGTTTTAAAGCAGTGTTGCCAACCATAAATCAAAAAAAATCCGTAGCAGAGTCCTCAAAATTTCCGTGTTTTTCCGTGTCCCTGAAATGTAGCTTAAAAATGGTTACTGTAAACGTAAAATCAATTGTATATCGAAGAGTTAAGCTCTTGCAAGAAAGATGGCACCGAGTTGAAATGTTCAACTAGAAAATAAATAGAATATGACGTCATATGCACCACTCCGGATTTTTCATGATGGTAATTAAGATAAAATAATTCAATAGTTGCTTACCAGCTTACGACGCTTAAAATGAGAAGCAGAGAAAGTCTTCTTATTTAATCCATTTATTCGAAACAGCATAAAATAATTCTTCTTTTTACAAATAATCAACTTAAGATAACTCAAAGACAATGCCGAATCCGTCTTTACAATTTTTTAACATTGATTTGACTGGCTTAAATAGAGCACAATATATTTTTTTACCACCTATGAAGCCAGCAGACTTCCATTAATGGTACTAGTGATTGAACAATTTCTTTATTTTGATTAGATTTATATGTTAAAATTATGGGCGCCGGCAGAACGAATTTCAGGAGGGTGGGAGGGGGGGGGGGGTCAACAAAAATAACGTGTAGATAGTTTTTCTAAATTTTAATGAGTTTGAAATATTTTTTTATACTATGCATTATTTTAATACTTTAGGCAACTGCCCCCTCCTACCGGCGCTCATGGTGAACTGACTTTCGCATTGAGCGTTTGACCCAAAGCCCAAAATTGTCAGTGGTCGTCAATATTTTGAAATTCCGATTTATCAACGCATCTTCACCGATCTATGGAGATCGATGCGCATCTTTGAAACTAAAGAGACCAGTTGATTGGCACATCTATTCTATTTTTAGGATTTAATAATATCTATATGAAATATCGATTAAAATTAAGTGAATTATATTAAAATGGACATATGACACAAATATAATAACGCCAAATCTTCTGTAAAAAATCCGCGTTTTCATTGCACGGAACCCAATAAAATCCGTGTCCGTGTTCTAGTTTCAAAAATCCGTGAAAACACGGAAGTTTCCGTGTCGTTGGCAACACTGTTTTAAAGCTTTTAAAGCCTGTCAAAATGTCAAAATGCCCGACTTTCAACTGTCAATATTTCGTAAACAGCTAAAGAGGCTAGAGAGTCCAAAAATGTAGTAATATACAGGGTGCTCTATTTAAAAAATATGTAGAGTAGGCTTTTATGTCAGAAAATTATTGGTGTTTTGTTTTATATGTAATCTAGAAAAAAAACTTGGCTACCAACCCTACATTTTGCTTTTTTGTTTACCTTGGTATCTTTAAAACCAAAAAAGGTACAGCGAATCAAAATGATATCAAGGTGCTGATTAAATCTGAAATAATGGATATATCTGGATAACGATCGACTTTTACGAAAAATAACCAGCAAAATCAATGTTTTTGAGACTTACACCTTTATTGTACAATCCGAACTGTTTATTGTCAAACGAAATGTTTCGCACTTTCTTATCTTCCACATAACCACAACCTGGAAAATACTCCCCACCAAAAAAAAATTCGTATATCTAGATAATTACTAAATAACTAAGATAAGAAGATGCAAATCGTTTCGCGCTAAGTTAAACAGATCATATTCTTTAGATGGTAGGAATGCTATTCGACATGCTACATGAAATTTATCTAGAATTTTTAGAAGTATTCGAAAATCGGAAAATATGTCCCGCTCTTTTGAGACCTTTTATATTGAAATATAATTCAAAAATATTGTCAAACTAAAATCAACATGGCTAAATGATGAAATGGTTGTAAGGCTAATAAAAAAATTAGAGGCATGTTATTTCTATATGAAGGATACAGGGGAAAAACGATCTAAGCGCCATTTCCATAGGAAACTTTTTTTATTATTGACTTCACAGAAAATTTTATTCTTGATAAAAGTTGGTGTTGGGAAAAAAGCTAATTTTGACAATGCTAAATTAAGGATAAGTTATACAGGGTGCTCAATAAATACAAAAATGATGGTTAAAAAATCAAAAACTTTGGAATATTGGAAAACCTTCTAAAGAGAAATAAAGCTCGTATTAAGATAAAAATAAAAGTCAAATACCATTTTTTCCAAAAGTGCACCGTTGCGGAGAAAATCCATGTCAATTATTGAAAAAACCTGCTTTTTCTTAATTTTGTCCCAATTTTTTTCAGCAATGATGCACTTTTGGAGCTTTATTTTTTCTGTAGAAGCTTTTCCGATATTCCAAAGTTTTTGTTTTTTTAACCACCATTTTTGTATTTTTTAGTACCCTGTATAACTTATCCTTAATTTAATATTGTCAAAATTAGTTTTTTTCCAAGCACCAACTTTTATCAAGAATAAAATTTTCTGTGAAATCAATAATAAAAAAGTTTCCTATGGAAATGTCGCTTAGATCGTTTTTCCCTGTACCCTTCATATATATTTTATGAATGTTTCCATATTATTAATTTTCGATTATTTTTGGGCTCTTTAAAATGTAACCTATTCTGATACGTTTTAGTCGGTGTTGGTGCTTTTAGTTAGTTTGGGTTAGTTCAATCAGCTTTCGTTTAGTTTTAATTTATTTTAGTCATTTGAACCCGGTTCCGATACATTATAACCAATTTTAATGTTTTTGGTTAGTTTTGGTTAGCCGCCAAAATTGGGTCGTTCAATCAACTATCGATTACTTTCGGTTCCGATACGTTATTACCAATTGTGGTGTTTAGGATAGTCGCCAAAATTGAATTAATCTGGGTTAGTTTTAACTTACTTACTTAATATTTTTGAAACTATTCCAATACGTTTTAGCCTGTTTTGGTACTTTTAGTTACTTTTGGTTTGTTTTGGTTAGTCTTTCAATCAAATTTTGGTTACTTTCAATAGTTTCAATTTATTTTAGTTCTTGAATTAATTCAAGTTAGTCGTCAACATTCGGTTAATTGTGGTTAGTTTCAACTTATTTTAATCTGTTACGATACGTTTTAGCCCTTTTTGGTGCTATTGGTTAGTTTTGGTTAGTCGTTCAATCGACTTTCGGTTAGTTTTAATTTAGTTTAGTAATTTGAATCGGTTCCGATACGTTATAACCAATTTAAATGTTTTTAATTAATTTATGTTAGTTGCCGAAATTCGGTTAATTTGGGTTAGTTTCAACTTACTTTAATAATTTTAATCTGTTACGATACGTTTTAGCCCTTTTGGTTACTTTTGGTTATTCGTTGAATTGACCTTCGGTTAATTTCAGTTAGATTTATTTTAATCATTTGAAACTTACGTTATAACCAATTTTAAAGTTTTTGATTACTTTCGGTTAGTCGCCAAAATTCGGCTAATTTGGGTTAGTTTTAACTTACTTTAGTATTTTCAATCTGTTCCGATACGTATTAGACTGTTTTGGTGCTTTTACTTACTTTTGGTTAGTCATTCAGTCAACTTTCGGTAACTTTCACTTAGTTCCAATTTATTTTAGTCATTTGAACCGGTTCCGATACGTTATAATTAATTTAAACGTGTTTGATTAATTTTAGTTAGTCCTCAAAATTCGTATAGTTTCAACTTACTTTCGTTCAATCACCTTTCGGTTAATTTCAGTTAGTTTTAATTTATTTTAGTTATTGGATCCGGTTCCGATACGTTATAACCAATTTTAATGTCTTTGGCTTCTTGGCAATATTCTGTTAATTTGGGTTAGTTTTAATTTACTTTAACATTTTTAATCTGTTCCGATAGGTGTTATTCTGTTTTGGTGCTATTAGTTACTTTTGGTTTGTCATTCAATCAACTTTCGGTTACTTTCAGTTAGTTCCAATTTATTTTGGTCATTTGGGTCGGTTCCTATACGTTATAAGCAAATTTAATGTTTTTGGTTAGTCGCTTGAATTCGTTTCGTTTTGGTTAGTTTTAACTTACTTTAATTTTTGTAACCTGTTACGATAGGTACGTTTTAGCCTGTTTTGGAGCTTATGGTTACTTTTGGCTAGCTTTGGTTAGTCTTTCAATTAACTTTCGGTTAGTTTCAGTTAGTTCCAATTTATTTTAGTCATTAGGGCCGATTCCGATACCTTATGATCAAATTCAAGTTTAAATAAACAAACTAACTAGCTGCATAACTCTGCCGTCCTTTTCCCATTTTAACACATAAACATTAACTTATTTATATAGCATACAAACAAAACAATATATACACATAACGATAGTCTATTTACCGAAACAACGAATCTTTTTCTATTTTAGTTCCTATGAAAATTAATGCACTCCGGCCCAGGTAAGCGCGTATGATTGGCACCGAGTTCCAACTGCGTAGTGTCCTCACTTCACTGAGCTTCACGGAGAAAATTTGATTCCGTACCCCACTAAACGAGCCGAGTGTCGCGGCTATAGCTTCTTTAGGCTATGCCTAAAGTTTAATGTATAATCGCATTTAATTCAACCAGGCGCATTATGGATTTATCTGCGATAAACTAATGTATTTACAGGGTTCTCTCTTTGCTTTAATCTCGATTAAGAAAAACGCTGTAATAGTTTGTTGCAGATAAATTCATAAACCGTCTAGTTATATGGAATATGACTAAATTAAAAATAACATTTGAATAGCCCGCCGCCTTTCTTCTGTCGATAAAACAGGAACATGTTTTGTCAACATAGATTATTAGCATTAGTTCAGTAAGCCGCCCTTAGTGTCGTATAAGTAAATTGCATTGTAAATATCCACAATATTCTTCGATTTTCAGCTTCTTTTCGTCATCAGCTTCATTAGAGTCGATGAATTGGATTAGACTAGTGCGAGTTTACCCTCTGGGACCAAAACCAAAGTCGCTACAACACAACAGGATAGTTTATTTCTTCCCTACTTTGACATGTATATAATCGAGATCCGTCAATTCAAATATTCTTATGCTTCTAGCTTCAGCTTCCTATCGCCCATATTTCACTGTCTGCTTAATTTTTCTCGAATAAAAAATATTAAGTCCAACATTAAACGTTGAAGGCACCATGGGTATTATAAGGATAATAACGCTTTCGGTCAACGTATATCCGTCAGGCCAGAGGCCCTCGGGAAACACACCAATCGCGATCGTCCTCAAGCGTTATTATCCCTGCCACGCGCTTTTCTTTAATAAAAGAATTTCTTTTTTTTTTTGAAAAATTATGAATTAAATTACACGATGTTAAATGCTTGTGCAGCTATGACGAGTTCCACCAAGAGAAGCAGTAACCACCTAACGAATCCGACCAGATCTCCTTCACTTGAATAGGCACTAGGCGGGATCGAAACGAAAGTCCTGTAGCAAGTTGTTTGGTGTGCGTGCAATTTGCCCGTAGCTCCGTCGAGAGGTTCTTTGGGCGCTACCAAATTTGTAACTGACCGAATTGGAAATCCCCGCGTTGTTCCCGGAACTTGCTACAAGACTGCAGTTCGGTAAGTTTAGCTAAATGAAATTTCACTAAATAAAAAAAGGTCTCGCGCAACTATCGTTTAGCCAAATGAAACACTGCGAAATCAAGACTATCACTTTAATCAATAAAGGGAAAAAAAACGGCAACGAAATTTACGAATGCCAGCGTAACCGACGCCGCATTTTTCAATATGTCGCCGTTTCTTCAAGAGTCCTAATGGCATGGTTCCGATTGGCTCTCAGGTCATCCCACATACCTACGGGCAGAAGATAAATATATCTGCCTACGGGGAAGAAGAAGTGACGTGCTGACAGAGATGAATAGTGGAGCGGTCGGGTAGCAATTTCAGTGTAAACTGATCAGAGGTCCCTATTGACTATCATTAAGCTAACCTAAATTTAAGATGATTCTTCTTCATTTTTCAGGATCCAGCATACTCGATGCCTTAGTGAAAGACCTCAATAGCATTTGACTGAATTTTAAATTACATTGTAAATATCCTAAATATTCTTTCATTTTCAGCTTCTTTTCGTAATCAGCTTCATTAGAGTCGATGAATTGGATTGGACTAGTGCTAGTTTACCCCCTGAGATCAACACCAAAGTCGCTACAACACAACAGGATAGTTTATTTCTTCCCTACTTTGACATGTATGTCATCACGATCCTTATTCAAATCAGATATTCTTATGCTTCTAGCTTCAGCATTCGTAACCGACGCAGTCCTTTTTCAACATGTCGTCGTTTCTTCAAGAGTCCTAATGGCATGGTTCCGATTGGCTCTAAAGTCATCCTACATACCTACGGGCGGAGATAAATAAATATCTCTGCCTACGGGGAAGATGACTGAAGTAACGAGCTGACAGAGATTATGAGTGGATCGTTCGGGAAGCAATTTCAGTGTAAACTGATCAGAGATCTCTATTGACTATCACTAAGCTTGTCTCAAATTTAAGATGATTCTTCTTCATTTTTCAGGATCCAGCTTACTCGATGCCTTAGTGAAAGACCTCATTAGCATTGCATCCCACCTAAAATTTGACTGAATTGTAAATTGCATTGTAATTATCCTAAATATTCTTCAATTTTCAGCTTCTTTTCGTAATCAACTTCATTAGAGTCGATGAATTGGATTGGACTAGTGCGAGTTTACCCTCTGAGACCAAAGCCAAAGTCAGATAGTTTATTTCTTCCCTACTTTGACATGTATGTCATCGAGATCCTTATTCATTTCAAATATTCTTATGCTTCTAGCTTCAGCTTCCTATCGCCCATATTTCACTGCCTGCTTAATTTTCTCCGGCATTCGTAACCGACGCCGCTTTTCAACATGTCGCCGTTTCTTCAAGAGTCCTAATGGCATGGTTCCGATTGGCTCTAAAGTCATCCCACATACCTACGGGCAGAGATAAATAAATATCTCTGCCTACGGGGAAGATGACTGAAGTGACGTGCTGACAGAGATGAAGAATGGAGCGTTCGGGTAGCAATTTCAGTGTAAACTGATCAGAGATCTCCATTAACTATTACTAAGCTTGTCTCAAATTTAAGATGATTCTTCTTCATTTTTCAGGATCCAGCTTACTGGATGCCTTAGTGAAAGATCTCAATAGCACCGCATCCCATATGAAATTTGAACTGAATTGTAAATTGCATTGTAATTATCCTAAATATTCTTCAATGTTTAGCTTCTTTTCGTCATCAGCTTGATTAGAGTCGATTAATTGGATTGGACTAGTGCTAGTTTACCTTCTGGGACCAAAGCCAAATTCGCTACAACACAACACTCCCTACTTTGACATGTATGCCATCGAGATCCTTCAATTCAAATAATCCGATGCTTCTGGCTTCAGCTTCCTATCACCAATATTTCACTGTCTTCTTAATTTTGACCGGCATTCCTAACCGACGCCGCCCTTTTTCAACATGTCGCCGTGTCTTCAAGAGTTTTAATGGCATTGTTCCGATTGGCTCTAAAGTAATCCCACATACCTACGGGCAGAGATAAATAAATATATCTATCTACGGAGAAGATGACTGCAGTGAGGTTCTGACAGAGATAAAGAGTGGAGCGTTCGGGTAGCAATTTCAGCGTAAACTGATCAGAGATCTCTATTGACTATCACTAAGCTTGTCTCAAATTTAAGATGATTCTTCTTCATTTTTCAGGATCCAGCTTACTCGATGGCTTAGTGAAAGACCTCAATAGCATTGCATCCCACATGAAATTTGACTGAATTGTAAATTGCATTATAATTATCCTAATTATTCTTCAATTTTCAGCTTCTTTTCGTCATCAGCTTCATTAGAGTTGATGAATTGGATTGGACTAGTGCGAGTTTACCCTCTGAGAGCAAAGCCAAAGTCGCTACAACACAACAGGATAGTTTATTTCTTCCCTACTTCGACATGTATGCAATCGTGATCCTTATACAATTCAAATATTCTTATGCTTCTAGCTTCAGCTTCCTATCGCCAATATTTCACTGTCTGCTTAATTTTGTCTGGCATACGTAACGGCTTTTTCAACATGTCGCCGTTTCTTCAAGAGTCCTAATGGCATGGTTCCGATTGGCTCTAAAATCATCCCACATACCTATGGGCAAAGATAAATAAATATCTCTGCCTGCCTACGGGGAAGATGACTGAAGTGACGTGCTGACAGAGATGAAGAGTGGAGCGTTCGGGTAGCAATTTCAGCGTAAACTGATCAGAGATCTCTATTGACTATCACTAAGCTTGTCTCAAATTTAAGATGATTCTTCTTCATTTTTCAGGGTCCAGCTTACTCGATGCCTTAGTGAAAGACCTCAATAGCATTGCATCCCACATGAAATTTGACTGAATAGTAAATTGCATTGTAAATATCCTAAATATTGTTCCATTTTCAGCTTCTTTTAGTCATCACCTTCATTAGAGTCGATGAATTGGATTGGACTAGTGCGAGTTTACCCTCTGAGATCAAAGTCAAAGTCGCTACAACACAACAGGATAGTTTATTTCTTCCCTACTGTCCTCGAGATCCTTAATCAATTAAAATATTCTTATGCTTCTAGGTTCAGCTTCCTATCGCCCATATTTCACTGTCTGCTTAATTTTGTCCTGTATTCGTAACCGACGCCGCCCTTTTTCAACATGTCGCCGTTTCTTCATGAGTCCTAATGGCATGGTTCCGATTGGCTCTAAAGTCATCTCACATACCTACGGGCAGAGATAAATAAATATCTCTGCCTACGGGGAAGATGACTGAAGTGACGTGCTGACAGAGATGAAGAGTGGAGCGTTCGGGTAGCAATTTCATTGTAAACTGATCAGAAATATCTATTGACTATCACTAAGCTTGTCTCAAATTTAAGATGATTCTTCTTCATTATTCAGGATCCAGCTTACACGATGCCTTATTGAAAGACCTCAATAGCATTGCATCCCACATGAAATTTGACTAAATTGTAAATTGCATTGTAAATATCCTAAGTATTCTTCCATTTTTAGCTTCTTTTCGTCATCAGCTTCATTAGAGTCGATGAACTGGATTGGACTAGTGCGAGTTTACCCTCTGAGATCAAAGCCAAAGTCGCTACAACACAACAGGATAGTTTATTTCTTCCCTACTATCATCGAGATCCTTATTCAATTAAAATATTCTTATGCTTCTAGCTTCAGCTTCATATCGCCCATATTTCACTGTCTGCTTAATTTTGTCCGGTATTTGTAACCGACGCCGCCCTTTTTCAACATGTCGCCGTTTCTTCAAGAGTCCTAATGGCATGGTTCCGATTGGCTCTAAAGTCATCCCACATACCTAAGGGCAGAGATAAATAAATATCTCTGCCTACGGGGAAGATGACTGAAGTGACGTGCTGACAGAGATGAAGAGAGGAGCGTTCGGGTAGCAATTTCAGTGTAAACTGATCAGAAATCTCTGTTGATTATCACTAAGTTTGTCTCAAATTTAAGATGATTCTTCTTCATTATTCAGGATCCAGCTTACTCGATGCCCTATGGAAAGACCTCAATAGCATTGCATCCCATATGAAATTTGACTGAATTGTAAATTGCATTGTAAATATCCTAAATATTCTTCCATTTTCAGCTTCTTTTCGTCATCAGCTTCATTAGAGTCGTTGAATTGGATTGGGCTAGTGCCCCTGAGACCAAAGCCAAAGTCGAGATCCTTATTTAATTCAAATATTCTTATGCTTCTAGCTTCAGCTTCCTATCGCCCATATTTCACTGCCTGCTTAATTTTGTCCGGCATTCGTAATCGACGCCGCCCTTTTTCAACATGTCGCCGTTTCTTCAAGAGTCCTAATGGCATGGTTCCAATTGGCTCTAAAGTCATCCCACATACCTACGGGCAGAGATAAATAAATATCTCGGCCTACGGGGAAGATGACTGAAGTGACGTGCTGACAGAGATGAAGAGTAGAGCGTTCGGGTAGCAATTTCAGTGTAAACTGATCAGAGATCCCTATTGACTATCACTAGGCTTGTCTCAAATTTAAGATGATTCTTCTTCATTTTTCAGGGTCCAGCTTACTCGATGCCTTAGGGAAAGACCTCAATAGCATTGCATCCTACATGAAATTTGACTGAATAGTAAATTGCATTGTAAATATCCTAAATATTCTTCCATTTTCAGCTTCTTTTCGTCATCACCTTCATTAGAGTCGATGAATTGGATTGGACTAGTGCGAGTTTACCCTCTGAGACCAAAGCCAAAGTCGGATAGTTTATTTCTTCCTTACTTTGACATGTATGTTATCGAGATCCTTATTCAATTCAAATATTCTTATGCTTCTAGCTTCAGCTTCCTATCGCCCATATTTCACTGCCTGCTTAATTTTGTCCGGCATTCGTAATCGACGCCGCCCTTTTTCAACATGTCGCCGTTTCTTCAAGAGTCCTAATGGCATGGTTCCAATTGGCTCTAAAGTCATCCCACATACCTACGGGCAGAGATAAATAAATATCTC
>MU182194.1:0-46585 GCA_016904865.1 Pissodes strobi
GAGGAAATTACGGTTTTCATCATTCAATAGGGCAGAAATGCATCTGTAAATCTTGAAATTACCAAATTCTTTAAGCATAATTTATGGCTTCTATAGGCGCTCAAATTTGAGTTAAAAATTGTAAAAACAGTTCTAATTTTTTTAAAAGAATTAACTTTTCCAGAGAAAACGGTTATTATATTCGAATTCAGCAGGTTCGAAAGTATAAGTATCGGATCTGAACACGTTATTTTTCCCGAATATTTCAAAAATCGATTTGTCGATATAAATTCTTTCGGAGAAATATTAGCCTTTTTTGTAATAATTCCTGAAATACTTGAGATAATGAGTTACCGTTTGATACTTAGTTGTATTTTAGTGCCCATGAGCAAATATCATGGGATCAATATGTCTGATTTCCATGGCCGGACTAGACAATGGGAAATTTACAATTATCTTTGCGTAAAATACGCTGGGGATTGAACGCAGGGTGTTTTCTCTCATGAATCATTTAGCAATTGTTGACTTGCCTTTTAGAAGAATTACGCAAGTGGTATCGCAGCCGCTAAAAGCGTGAATAAACAATATGCTCTTGGCAAAGTCAGGTTCCTGCAATTCCTTGGAGGAATATGCACACGCCTTTATGGTTACCGCATACATATGCAGTTGCAGAATATTGTTGAAATTATGGCAGCTCGGGTAGGTTGAACTGTGGTTGTCAAAGGTTGAACTCCTTTCATCCAAACCCAATTAGTAGGCTCCAGTTTGTTGCCAAGTTATTATTGAATTTGCAAATAGACTCTGCATGAGTGTTGCAATGCAGAGCCTTTAGTTGGTGGTAGAGACAGGAGATCATGAGGATCCTGTTAAATTATACAAGCTAGAATAAGGTGAAGTAAAATAATAAAATACAGACACACCAAGATGAAATGATAAAATAAGATTTTCAGTGAAATACAAATACTGACAAAAATACGGCAATAATCACATCAACGAAAATGTAATTTGATATAAAATCAAACTGTCATATAATATAGGAAAAAATCAGCTTTGTGTCAGCTATGTTATCATAAAGTTAAATACAGGGTGTCCGGAAATAGCATCGCCAAATTACAGATGGTGATTCTACATAAGAAAACATGAACATTTTTTCATATGAACATTGGTCCGAAAATGCATAGTTTCCAAGATACATGGTGTCAAACTTTTTATAAAAAATCAGTTTTTTGTTAATATCTTAAATATGATTTTACTGATTTTGTTGAAATTTGTCAGGGTTATCTGTAGTAATAAGGGGCTCATTTGGCCTTAATTAGATTAAAAATATAAAGTCCAGTGGCGTCCCGGAGGGCATCATACCGAATATTATTGACAAAAAAAGTGTGCGCCGCTGACTTTTTCAAACATTTTATATTTTTTGCGTATTAAGCAACTAAAAATACAATATTTTTGATTCTCGAGTTGTTTTCGTATCTTGCTTCGTTTTCGATAAAAAAAGTAAAAACCAGTTTATTACATTTCCAACCTTTTTTGATAAAATCGATATTTTTATTTATATCTTAAATATGCTTTTACCGATTTTGTTGAAATTTAATAGTATTATCTGTAGTAATAGGCGGCTCATTTAGCCTTAATTAGATTAAAAATATAATGACCAGTGGCGTCCCGGAGGCATCATACGGAATATTATTGACAAAGAAATGCGCGCCACTGACTCTTTTAAACATTTTATATTCTTTTCGTATTAAGCCGCTAAAAATACAACAATTTTGGTTCTTGAATTGTCTTCGTATCTCGCTTCGTTTTCGAGAAAAAAAATAAAAACCAGTTTATTACATTTCTTTAGGGCACCAAATTCTACATCAAACGCTGTAATAAACTGGTTTTATTTTTTTCTCAAAAACGAAGCAAGATACAAAAACAATTTAAGAAACAAAAATGTTGCATTTTTAGTTGCTTAATACGAAAAATATATAAAATGTTTAAAAGAGTCAGTGGCGCACATTTCTTTGTCAATAATATTCGGTATGATGCCCCCAGGGACGCCACTGGACATTATATTTTTAATCTAATAAACGCTAAATGAGCCGCCTATTACTACAGATAATCCTATCAAATTTCAACAAAATCGGTGAAAGCATATTTAAGATATAAATAAAAATATCGATTTTATCAAAAAAGTTTGAAAATGTAAGTTTTTACTTTTTTAATCGAAAACGACGCAAGATACGAAAACAACTCGAGTATCAAAAATATTGTATTTTTAGTTGCTTAATACGAAAAAAATATAAAGTGTTTGAAAAAGACAGCGGCGCACACTTTTTTTGTCAATAATATTCGGTATGACGCCCTCCGGGACGCCACTGGACTTTATATTTTTAATCTAATTAAGGCTAAATGAGCCCCTTAGAACAGATAACCCTGCCAAATTTCAACAAAATCAGTAAAATCATATTTATGATATTAACAAAAAACTGATTTTTTATAAAAAGTTTTACACCCTGTATCTTGGAAACTATGCATTTTCGGACCCATGTTCATATGAAAAAATGTTCATGTTTTTTTATGTAGAATCACCCTCTGCAATTTGGCGACACTATTTCCGGACACCCTGTATGTTCTAGGTTGCCGATCTAACCGGCTGTTGATATCTCACCCACAGCGAGCTCAACAGTCGCATAAGCAAGGAACCTTGATTTCAAATAAAATTATATTTAATTAACCGTTCCAGTAAGGTTAAAATAAGTACAAAATTGTCCCTCCTAAAACGTAATAAGGTATTATTGACCCAATAAAACAACTCGTTTAAATACTAATCTGCAAGCAAATTTAAATGTGCTATGTAGATACTGTAGACACCGATATAGCAAATACCTTTTAAATAATAAATAGGTAGGTTAGAATCATTGCTTTCTACTTAAATCCCAAGTTCAAAAAATCGCCTAAAATAGAATTTTTCACAAGAATTTGACAAAATATTATCTAGCAATTTAACCTGATATAAGTGTATCCTGCGGTATCGCCTATTACTTTTCCTAGCTTCACCAGCCCTGAGTAGCGTTATTTGTTCAGGTATGTTACTCTGGCGTTGTACATTGCCAGGAACATCTGTTCCCCGGCGCTTGCAACTTGCTCAGAGGTTGAAGTCTTTGCGTAAAATACGCTGGAGATTGAATTTCAGGCAGGGTGCTTTCTCTCAAGAATAATTTAGCAATTGTTGACTTGACTTGCTTTTTCGAAAAATTGTGCAAAAAGCGTAAATAAACAATATGCTCTTGGCAAAGTCAGGTTCCTACAACTCCTTGGAGGAATAAGTTTTGTTTTCCTCATTTCCTTTTCCAGGTTTGAAAAACTTTATCTCTCATTCCATTGGAGCTAAAACGATGAGCAGTACCAGCAGATCCACATCCTCGCCGATGACAGCTGTTGAAGAACCACATTCTGCTTTTCCAAGTAGTTGTATCCGCAGCAGCAACTGCTTGTTTAACTTCTATCCCGTCTGCAATCATTTTTTTCAGTTCGTATTTTTTAAAGTAGGAATTGAAGCGGGAAGCGGGGTTGATATCAGGTTAAAATTTTTGTCCTCAAAAAAATGCGTAGCGAGCGAGTATTGTTTTTTGGAAAATATTAGCTTTAGACGCCCAGGCTGCCCCTCCTCTAGCTCACCTCCCCTCTCCTCGAACTCACCCCCACCCTCGGGGATTTTTGATTTGTGTCTACGCAAGTAAAAAAGGAAGCGTTTAAAACATACTCCAACTCTCTAGGTATTTTTTCCATCGTACGCTTTATTTTTGTCTAATTTAATTGGGCAAATTTGTCATTTCATCAACCTTTGAATTTGAAAGAAAGTTAAATTACCGGAACCAATTTACCCTCTTATTTTATATGCACTTAGATTCCAGTTAAACGAGTATGCGAAATTATCTGCTTAATAGACTTCAAACTTTTCTTTCGAACTTGCATGGTTCAGCTCCGACTAGCACCTACACAAAATGAAACTACTTAAGTTTACATAACCGCAGTAGATTTAGCATAGCTAACATACAGAAACATTTGATCTCTTAGGTACCGCATCAAAAAAGACAACTTTTCTCTAATTTAACCAACTTCGTGGGAGTTACCGTTTAAAAGATACTAATAATAGTGGCCAATTAAATAGTTGCCACCTTGTACATATATTATTTATTTTATTATTTTCTTAAAGCCTACTTGATACTTGAGTGTTCAATCGTTGGACTTCACCAGGGTGCGTTCATAAACATTGTACTGGTATCTTTCAGATTACTTCTCATGCGTTCACAATTGATTTTTGACGAAAATACGTCTTTGGCTGCATGAGAGTGATTTATGAAGGCCGCGTCACGCCACGCTTTGAAATTTTCGTCTCGCAAGAGAAGAGAGATAAAGTATATGGGATCGATAAAGAAGTACTCATTTCTAACCAGTTAGTTCTGGTTAATTTTGGATATGTTGCACCCCCTGGTTTATCTAGCTCCGCCCATTAACTGTCACCTTTGTGAATTCCTATTGGTTTAATTAAGATCCATAATGAAACTGTGGAGTGGATGTACTCTCTCACCACGTGTAGGTACTCTGTTACAATCGACTTTTTTTAGTTTCAATAATCTGATGCCAGGTAAAGCAGTTATTTTCAAAAATTCAATCTCAGCTTCGTAAACCTCCTAATCTGCTATAAAAAAATTATACAACGAGATCGGGAAATACGAGAAAATCAAGTTAAATTGGAATACGCAGAAAATCGCAAATATATGTTCAAAGTCTTCCATATTTCGACACTTTGACAAATCTGCTTAATAGATGCTTGCTGTAATTTGAATTAATACATTTTCCAATATTTTGACGTGACGTTTAGATTAAAATCTATAAATTTATACATTTAATTGCCTATAATCTCATTGCAAACGTTTTGAAGTTGAAAAGATGGATCAAGATCGGAAAATATTAAATTTTTTTGGAGAATAGGGGGCAGTTTCTAGTGGATTTTATGGTAGGTTTCGAGATAAAGTTTTATTTTTAGCATATCGATTCGTATAATTTTGGTGGTAAGTAAGTAGATTTGAGGAGGGTCATTCCAAAGTGATTATTCTTCGCATCTCCGTCCTTCTATGATAGGTTGGTAGGTCTCTTTTTATGGCCTATCACTACGATGCCGCGATGCTTGAATAATAAAAATTTATCTTCCTTACCAGGTAACCTTATAATTCTTATGTTAAATGATAATAATAGTTCGCAATGCTTGTTGCTTATGTTATGCTTTAACATAACCAATTACGAGAGCTTCAGTAGTACAAATCATATTTCCTTTCAATGCCTTAAAAATGTAATTTAATTTATGAAATGATGCGTTTTGGAACAACGCAGTGGATAAGGAGCACTGAAAAAAAATATCCTAATAAGAACAATACCTTGCTCTAAACTTAAAAAAAAACAAATTCAATTCAATTCAAATTCAAAACTGTGCTTTATTGTCCAAGAAGTAGATCTTATTGACAAAGCTAAAAATACACAATATGTTCATTTTTTTTTAAATATAGAGTCAATAAACAGAACAAAGTCACTCATTACTAAAATTAACATACAAAACTAAAAAAAGAAAAACACTAAAAACAAAGTATTCTAAAATTTGTTAAAATCCAACAGTACACTAGGAAGTCAAACATTAAAAGGGTAAAAGCATAGGTACCCAAGAACTTACTCTCAACAATACTCAAGGCAACACCGCTTCTTAAAAATAGAAATAGAAATATTTATTAGTAACAATACAAGTAATTTGCTTTTACACGTCAATAACACAAATAATAAAGATCCAAAACAGGATAGCTAAATAAGAAATATATACTATCAAGATTACAGTCCAACTTTTCTAAAATAGCACCTAACTTACTAAATACCAGAAACATGGCAATTTGACATAATTTAATCTAAAATAATATAATAAAAGTGACCCTCAATATTTCAGAAGAACTTTTTGGCTGACCAAACAAGCTTAAAAGTCGTAAGATCAAGAAACACTAAATACATACCGATCATTAGTATCAAAATACACTAAATCAACCTATAAGTAGAAATAGAAATAGTTTTATTCATGTTATATACAAAAAAGCTTCGTCATAATATTCCTGCAATGTATAGAATGGTCTAGGTAATAACAGGACTTTAATTTTCTTTCTAAACAATTTAATATCTTGAGTGCTTCGGATTTCAACCGGAATATGATTATATACCTTTCTGCTCTCATAAATTACTGACTGCTTTGCCAGAGTTGATCTCGGAATAGGCAAAGGCAAGCCACTGGATCCCCTTGTATTATAAGCGGAGTGAACAATTTGAGGACCAAGCATAACAGTTTTATGTATCAGAGAGGCCGTCTCCAAAACAAACAGTGACGTCAAAGTCAATATTTTATTTTTTACAAAGAGAGGTCGGCAGTGCTCTCTAGTACCAACTCCAGATATGTAGCGGACAGCACGCTTTTGCAACACAAACACTGATTGAAATAGCTGCCGACTACAAAAACTTCAAAATGCGATACGATAGGACAAGTGTGACTCAATCAGAGCAAAGTAGACCATACGAGCCTCCGCCACACCCAACTCTCTAGAAATAGTTTTAACTGCATAACAACCACTCGATACTATTTTAGTCAGCAACTCGACATGTGTAGAATATTTCAAATTATCGTCAATATGCAATCCTAAAAACTTGACATTGCTTTTGGATTCTATGGTGCCATTAAGTATATTTACATTGTCAACATTACAGTTAAAAGAAAAAAATCTTGGTTTTTGACATATTAAAACACAACATATTAGATTCACACCATTCTTTTACCACCATTAAATCTGACCCAATTGACTGTGCCAATCGGACATCATCTGTATTCTGCCACGTCAGAGTAGTGTCATCAGCGAATAGGATAAATTGTCCTCCCATTTTTACTTTAGCGAGGTCGTTAATGTACAACAGAAACAGAATTGGCCCAACCACTGACCCTTGCGGCACTCCACAATTTACTCGTCTACAGGTAGACGATCCCCCCGACCAAGCAACACTCTGAGACCTGTCATTCAAGTAAGAGGAAAACCATTGATATGTTTTACCCACAAAGCCGTATTTAATTAATTTGCGCAGCAGTATTCCGTGATCCACACAATCAAAGGCCTTTGAAAAGTCACAGAACACTGCCGCTACAGAGTTACCGGAATTTAAGGCACCGTATATGTTCTCCAAGAGAGCATACATATATAGCGTCGCCAGTACTTTTGCATGTTTGAAATCCAAACTGAGAGGGAACCAATAGGCTATGCTTATTCAAATGTTCTGTTACACGTCGTTTGGCAATGTTTTCAATTATCTTGGAAAGTGTAGGTAATAAAGAAACTGGACGATAGTTTGAAGGGTTATTTTTTTCTACACCCTTATGTATGGGGACTATATGTGCCAACTTCAAGCAGACAGGAAAGTTACCCTTTTCAAAACTCTCATTGATAAACACAGAAAGACTCATCAAAACATTATCAGGTAGATTCGGAAAATTCTTTGCAGAGAGGCCATCATGGCCCGCAGCATATCTGTTTCTGCCTAAGATCTCACAAATAACTTCCTTAATTTCAAGTAGATCAGTAGGACACATACACAATCATATGGAGTTACGTAGCCAATTCCATCCCAACATTAGCATTGGCCACGTCGCGTCGTCGTACGACAATCATCAACACGTGATTCTGAGGGCTCCAAGATTCTCCTATATTCCAGTGCTTCATAGCTGCAGCGAAGTTCCATTAATTCTTTAACATAGCAATCATTTTCTGTCTCTAAAGTTTCTATTGACGTTATTAAATTCCTATTAAGGACTATTATTGGATTAATGGACAATTAGATTTCAAGAAATGGCTAAATTCTAAGATATTTAGGTTATTCGGATGATTCACAGAAGCTATCGTCTAAGTGGTATCCATACCACCCAAAATTATAAAAAAATGAGCGAATCTGTACTCGAGACACTGATGTGTAAACATATCCTATATCGACATGCACAAATATTTGAGCAGCCCTCGTAAAATCACTGCGCATGGTTATGATGTCACAGCCGCTTGCACATTTCCGTCCCCATCCGCTTGCACATATCCGTCCCATTTGCCGAGATTCACCCTCATACGCATTTTAGACATACGCCACTATGCTCTTTTAGCCGCTTCTGATTGGTGGATTAACGTCACTTTCAATTTATCTACGGTCCAGTCAGATCGTTCGTGGTTCCACCAGGCCTAGAGTCTAGTGGTCAGATTCTGCGTTTGGAATATAGACGTTTCCGTTGGAGACAAGACATGTTTTATTATGTTTTTTAAGGTTATGTTTGTTTGTTTTTTTTTTAATTTGGGTTAGTTTCAGTTAGTTTTGTCTGGCTGCGCCCAGGAGCGAGCGAAGCGTTGTAAAAAAACTTGGTTTTACTTTTAAACTATTGGGTGAAGTGTTATAGTACTTCTCCATTATTTTTTTAAATAAAAAATCCGCCAGAGAGGTACTGTCTCGTATCAACTTTCAAATCTACAATTATGAGTTTCTATGCGTTTGAACTTATCGATGAAAGTCTTTACAGAATTCCTCTTTTATGTGTTGAAACCAAAAGACTATTTTTCTTTTTCAATTTTTGTTGCTAACTAAAGATTTATGAAATATGGATAATGGGCATTTGGAATGATCCTCGTCATTCATTTGCTTGAAATCTCATTTAAAACAATTTGAACATAGGAAAATAGGTTATAATCGAAAAATTTGGCCGTTTACTAGTGATAAGCAGCATCTTCTGCCAATTTTAAGGGGGTAAAATTTTTCTTTTTCTTTAAACATCGAAGTTGTGGCAAGTAATTTTAAAATACTTGAATTTCAAAATATTAGTCTGGCATTGTATAGGGTCGACCTTATATAGTGGCAGACCCATTCTAGTAGCAATGACGTGAAAATATCAACTTCAATCAGAATTACACATATTTCGTCACTTTTTCCAAAACATATCATAAATTCAAAGGTACCGTATTCACTTATTACCGCAACATTTGATATCTATAATAAAACAAAATTAAGAAATAAAAATACTACGGGACCAATCTCAGACCCGGAAAAATACTATATCTTGTATTGTCCTACTGATCTTTACCTTCGAATGTAATAATTAATTATTCCGAATGGTTCTTATGTAAAAATCACATAATTTTGTGAAATTAAGGCATGTGACTGAGTGGCATCGCCACGAACGATACATTGCCAAGATTCCTCATTTCGGTGTGTTGTGATCCATTATGCATGATTACAAGACGTGTTTATGCAATAAAACGCTATTTATATGTAAATCAGTTTAACACGATGTTTTACATCATTTTTCTACATAAGTAATATGATTGTGACAACTTAATGGGACTTTTTTTTATGTAAGCTTCAATAGTCGCACACATGTTTCCACTATACGGAGGGCGGAGGGCTAGAAGGAAGGAGATCAAACGCAATGCTATTGTTTTGAACGGTAAATGAGCTTAAGATCTCACCCCCAGAGGGCGTCCGTGTTTTATGTGGTACGAGAAATACATGGTTTCTTATGGACACAGTGGAAATTTTTCACTTATTCTTTATTGGAAACGTATAATTTGATGCTATTTAACCCTTAACCACAGCATTATTGTATAAGTTGTGCCTTAACCATCGTAGTGCAGTCTCGGTGACCGCAAATTAAAAGAAAAACTTTTTATGTGTGTAAAATGTGTACGGCCTACCTGTTTGGAATGCGCAGCCAAGATCTGTAAAAATTGTAAGCACAAAGACAGATTTATAGTTGCAGTAACGTATCACTTAAGAAGGAACAGTAAGCCGTAAGAAAAATAAACATTAAGTCAGTAATGTAACCATTTAGTTCCGTAAGACTTAGCAGTAAGCAGTAAGCCGTAAGTAATAAAAATATATGCGTAAGAAAACTTAAAAATACATAAAGCGTTTTTGTTTTTAAAATTATAAGATTAAAAACTGCACATAATTTGATTAGTGTGTAGTGAGGTGTCAGTCACGGATAGTCCTGATCAATCAAAAGCAAGACGCTAGCGTATATCGGAATTATCCATGTCTTTACGTTCTAGCAAAACTCCTACAACGCCTCGGTGGTGTAATAGGCAGAGTGCTTGCCTGTCATTTCTGCGCTGCAAGTTCGATTCCCAGATGTTTTGTTTACCTTTTTTTAATATTTGTTTTTTTATTAATTTACATTTTTTTCATAATTTTGCGTTAGTTTGGGTTAGCCTTGAGTTAGTTTTGGTTAGCACTTGGTTAGTTCTTGTTGATTGAGCTTCCGTAGCGAGCGGAGGGCCATGCTTGAATCTAGAACGCTAGCGTCTTGCTTCTGATTGGTCAGGATTAAAGAGCGGAACAAATGCAAGCGAAAAACCCCAATATATGCGCATTTAAATGCATAAAATTTTCACAATATATGCATCGAAATGAACAAAAAATGCAAATATGCATTTTTATTATATGAAAAATTATTAACAAATGTTATTTTAAATAAAGCCAGAACAATTTCTTTATAATTAAACCCGTTCTTCAGAAATCCTATAATTTTTACCTATACCTATCCTATTTAAATAAATATAAATGAAACAAAAAAAAATGCGTAATAAAAGTTTTTTATTCATAGATACACACATTGATACTTACACAGCAAATTACAAAACATAAAATCTCAAACACAAAAATCTGACAGTGACAAAATATTATTTGCGATTATAAAAAAATTAATAATACACTTAATAATTCAACAATACCATTGATACATTCAGATAATAGCAACTTACACAACATACAATTCGTAAATTAACAAACTATTCTTTGTAGTTATAAAAACAATTTATAACTAAATGTTTTTCAAAATTTTAGAAAAGAAAATTGTGCCTTTTATCTGTAAACATATGCTTAAAAATGGAAAAACTTCGCTCAACATCTACAGAAGTTATCGGACAGTATTTTAGCTTTGGAATTAAGTGTGTTTCTAATTTATACAAATCCAGTTCTCTTTCGAAATTAGTGAAATTGCCTATAAACTTCTGAAATATTTTTTAGGATTTTGAAGCCTGTATTATTTTCAATTACTGACATATTTTTTTATAACTCGCCCCAACAGTACCTGAAACTTTTTTGCAATATACCTCAAATTGATTTATTAAAGCCACTGAATCTGTCAAAGAAACAGAGGTAGCCTCCAGTTTCGTGAGTGCTATAGGTACAAAAGAATAATTTGTTTTTATAAATATTAAATTTTCTTTCACTGTTGGGTTAGAAAAAAAGAGTTTTTGCATTTATTAGAGCGGCAGAAGACGAGTCGTTTAGATCTTCGATCACTTTTTTAACTAATTCAAAGTTCTCGGCATAAAATATAGCAGCTGCTAATCAAGTTCCCCAGCTAGTTATTACTGGTTGTGGTGGTAATTGAGTATTTGGACAATTTTCCTTATAAAATTGAACACGCGAAGGTGCTTTTAGAAGTACCTTTTTTACTTGATTAATTAAATTACCAATGGAAACTGGTTGTTGAATTGTTGATTAAAAAAGACTCGATGATTAACTTTACTAAATGCTAATTTATTGCCGTTAATTACAAAATTATTTTATGCTATTTGATACGCGTTTTTGCGGAACGGCTTGCTGGAGAGAATTGCCTTCTTGCTTCTTTGTAGAGTTCGTATCAGTGGTTCCCTTCTTCCTCGCTTCACTCTAGCTGCTGCTATCGGTGTTGAATTTTGTGTGCGTTGTAGAATGCAAAAACACAGGGACGGAGTAAAGGCACACTTGTCGAGTTATTGTCAAATATGCTTGGACACTGGTCTCTTATACATTCTACCACTCTATGTATAACATGAGCCAAACAAGTAATATTAAATAGGTTAGAATAAAATATTTTTAAATTTTGTGCTGCCTTGGAGGGTGTAGCATCCGATAAAAGGAGTATGAATTTTTTTGACGGAACACTGTCAGACAAAAAAAAAATGGTTAATATTTTTTGAACAAATCTGATTACACTTAAATTGTTGTTTTTTTCCAATTGTTTGGATGCAATTAAATAGGATCTATCATAATCATTGGTTTCCCCTAAGACTAATCAATGCGTGTGCAATATATCTCCCACATGAGTCAGTTGTTTCATCAACCACAAGATAAATAGTTATTTTCCTAAGAAGTGCGCAAACTGATACTTTCCCGCACGCTAAAGCAGTTCTGCTTTAAGTGCGGGAAAGGCACTTTGCGCAAGTGTTAGGAACAATGGTTTTTCTACGAGTACCCTAGAAAAGTAGAAATCTAAAATAAATAATGAAACATTTTATTTTAACACAAATACAGAAAAGCTTTTTATTTCAACACAAATACAGAAAAAATATTATTTATTATTATTAAAAATACTAGTGTTAAAAGTACAGCTAGTGGCATGTTGAAGGTTTATGGCCGATTTTAACTGATTTTTTGGGAACGGTGATGAAGATGGTTCGCTGCTTGCTGTTGAGATGGAATAAGTTTGCATTTCAATTGATGAACTGGGCATTTCGTCAGGTTTCTTGTGACTGCAGTTTAAAATTTTGTTACTTAACCCTTTCTTGTAGTTCGTTGATTCTTCAATGTATCCCTCTGCTACCTTTGTCGATTTCCAGCCGCCCAACCGTTTTATATCTGTGAGTCCCTCTCCAGAATTTGCAAGTAACGTTGCGGAAGATCGCCGGAAACTATGGCCGGTGTAAAGTTCCGGGTACGGCAACTTCAAAAAATCAGCGATCTCAGAAGGCATCTTTCCAAAGGTATTGATCCCAACGCATTGTTTTGTGCACTTTCCTCTCTTGTAATTTACAAAAAAGCGTTGATGTTGTATTGTTGTGTCGGCGGGCGTAATGCTGTATACTTCCGATAGAACAGCAAATATTTTCCATCGTTGATTTCTTCAGATATGGCGAAAGAACGTGAAGTATGGTTTTTCGAGTCTTGAATTTTTACCACAATTAAGTTGCCTTTGTCTTCAATGTCATAATTTTTGCGAGTTCTTCTCGTCTGCAGGCGCCAGCTAGTCCGAAAATAGTGGCAACTTTTATTAAAAGATATGTATCATCTGATGCTTCATTTATAAACGTGGATATTTCTTCTTTTAAAAAAATCTTTGATTTTTTTGGCTGAAAGCCTACATTTTTTTTTTAATGAATGCCGCCAGTTTATAAAACTTGCCTATATCTACATTTTTCTTAATCTTCAAAACACTTTTCAGCATGGAATACTTCGACCATAAGGTATTTGGACTGAATTCCTTGTTTAATTTGAAAAAATATGCTAGAAGTACCTCCTCTGTTCTCTTTTAAAGTCTTCACACCTTTATCTTTACACCATTTTTCAAATGAATAATACTGTTTCTCATATTTTTCTTTTGATTTCGCCGGCAGGAGCTCTAAGTTCTAAGCTCTTCTTCCATTCTGAA
This sequence comes from Pissodes strobi, assembly GCA_016904865.1. NCBI lineage: Eukaryota > Metazoa > Arthropoda > Insecta > Coleoptera > Curculionidae > Pissodes > Pissodes strobi. The sequence goes on from MU182194.1 coordinate 13,490, forward strand.
AATCTTATTTTTTGCAATCTTCTGATTAGATCTTGTTTGGGCTACCTGTAATACCGAAGTCGCTAGGACCAGTATCCACCCCATTGGAGAAGTGACAGTGACAGAATTCGAAAATTGAAATATCATAATATTCATTATAGTTTTTTATCGACGTTTAATAATATTAAATCAAGTAGATATTTCAACAGTGCCTCATTACAATCCACTACACGAAACATTGGTCCTTCGGCGGATTCATTTTTTGGAGTAAGAAGCGATAATCGGAAACAAATATAGTCTCTTTGGCGAAGCGAGAAGACGATTGGTTGATTGGGCCCTATTTTGGATCAGACGGCGAAAGAAGTGTGCGTGAGGTAAACCTTGCATTCGTTATAACCCGTTTTATGTAGGTTTTATATTTTGTTTGAGTATTGGTTTGATTTCGCGAGCCGTAATGTTTGATACACGGTGACTTAGGTATTATCCATACAATTTTAATTTCATTAGTATAAGGATTTGTTTAAATTAATTTGGTTTGACAAGTTTGTATTTATTTTCTCGTGACAAGGCTCGTTTAATTTGTCTATTCATTAAGCTAGGTTAATCATTATGCCGAACACGAGAGAAGAATCAGAGTCATCTTCAGCTGATGCTATTAAAGTTCTGATAAAAAAGCGCGGCTCTTTAAAATCAAAGCTTACGCAATTCGAGAAATTCGTCTCATCGTTTGAGGGCCTGGAAATCGACAAAAAGACACGGGCAGAAGTAGTTCAATTGGAACAGCGCATAAATAACGCGGATAAAATTATATGCGATTTCGATCTCATTCAAAATGAGATTGAGTGTCTGGCGGACGACCCAGAGGAATATTACGCGGAACGGGAAGAGTTTGAAAACAAATTTTATAGCATTTTAGCTCGTTCAAAGACCCAATTAGAGAATTTTAACGTTGAAAGCGACGATGCGACATCGAATGTCTCTACTAACCATGCCTCTGGAGCGTGCTCGTCATCACTGGAAGGCATAAAGTTACCGGAAATAGCGCTGCCCAAATTTGACGGTAGCTACAGTCTCTGGATGGAATTCAGAGATACTTTCGAATCTTTAATTCATGCAAATTCCAAAATAAATAACATACAAAAGTTCCATTATTTGCGGGCTTCTTTGGTCGGCACAGCATCGCAGGTGATTCAATCTCTGGAATTTGCCGCTGGCAACTATACCATTGCTTGGGATACTTTATGCGATCGATTTAATAATAAACCTCTTTTGGTGCAAAATCACTTGAAGGCAATTTTTGAAATGGAAAATATTAGTATACCTTCAGCAGGAAAAATTCGAAATTTATATGAAAATCTATTTTAACATCTAGCTTTACTTAAGCAACTAAACGAACCCACTGATTCGTGGGATACTTTGATTATCTTTATTATTGCAAGCAAACTCGACAAAGCTACGACTCAAGAATGGGAAAAGCAAAAATAATTTTTAACAAAAGCAGGTGCGGTTACCTTGACAAACTTCAAAGATTTTCTTAAAATTCGTGCAAATTTATTAGAGACGGTAGAAATGAATTTTGATAATTCAAAAGGCCGTAAATCGTATGATCGTCATGATTCAAATCGAGATTTCAATGTAAATCGGAAAAACGCGAAACACAGTTACTTTTCAAAGGGTCTCTTGATTCAAACAGTAAATAAAAACGATAATGTGCATCACAAATTCAAATATACTTGTTTTAATTGTAAGGGCGAACACAGTTTATTTTATTGTCCGGATTCCTTAAAGTTAAGCGTCAAAGATAGAATCGCTAAAGTCAAATCATTGAATGTGTGTTTGAATTGCTTTCGAAGAAATTATGCTCCTCGAGATTGTACATGGAGTGGGTGTAAAACATGCGGAAATAAACACAATACGGTGTTGCATGAAAATAAAGCGTTAAGGAATAGGAATCAGGAATATCAAAGTTCTGAGGGTCGTAACGATATTGTGCAAATCGAATCATCTTATATGTCAAATACTCTTTTAAGCGTAAATCAGAACACAATTTTATCGACTGCTAAGGTTCATGTTCGTAATAAATCGGAAAACACGCGAGTATCGACAATTAGAGCTTTACTTGACTGCGGCTCACAATCTAGCTATATTACTACAGAACTTTCTAGAAAATTAAATCTTGAGAAAATCAGTACTAATTTAGCTGTCTCGGGAATTAGTGATACGTTAACTTATGCGAAATATAAATGCGATATTCAAGTAGAATCGCCAATTACTGGGTACAATTTTAATTTATCCTGTTTCATCTTAGACAGAATCACGTCAGACATTCCACATACGAAAATCGATATTGAACAAATAAATATTCCTGTTGACATTAAATTGGCGGATCCAGATTTTTTTGAACCCCAAACCGTAGATCTTCTAATAGGAGTCGATGCATTTTGGAATCTTCTCTGTGTAGGTCAAATAAAATTAGGGGAAAATTTACCTTTACTACAAAATACGAGACTCGGTTGGATTATTGCTGGTATCATCAGTTCTCCACGTGAAAGGTCACAATGTAACCTAAGCTTAAATCATTCCATAAACAACCCTTTACAAAATCAGCTTAAAAAATTCTGGGAAATCGAGGAGATTGACGTTGATAATTCCTGGTCAATAGAAGAACAAGCTTGTGAAGATCATTTTAATAATACTATCGCATTATCTGAATATGGCAGGTATGTAGTTACGTTACCTCTAAAGAAATCCCCAGAATTATTAGGTGACTCACGCGAAATAGCCATGAAACGTTTTTTATCGTTAGAACGAAAGCTTCTATTAAATCCAATTTTAAATGATTTATATTCTAGTTTTTTAAAGGAATACGAAAATTTGGGTCATATGACTGAGGTGAAGAAAATATGTAGCAATCAAATTGAATATTATATGCCCCACCACGGTGTTTTAAAAGAATCGAGTTCGACTACTAAATTGCGCGTCGTTTTTAATGCGTCCTCGCCAACTAGTACTGGTGTATCTTTAAACGATTTGCAAATGACTGGCCCTACTATTCAGAATGATTTGCTATCGATTATTTTACGTTTTCGTACGCGAGCGATTGTTCTATCTAGCGACATCAAAATGATGTACAGACAAGTGTTATTAAATCCCGAACAACGTTGTTTACAACAAATTTTATGGCGTCATAGTCCGAATGAATCTATAAGGACGTTTCAACTAAATACTGTCACATACGGGACAACGGCCGCTTCCTTTTTGGCTATTCGATGTTTACATCAGATAGCTTTAGAATGTGAAAAGGATTACCCTAAGATAGCTAATATAATAAGAAACGACATGTACGTTGATGACTTATTAACTTCTGTTGACACTCAAGAAGAAGCAAAGTACGTATGCGAAAATATATTTTCCATTTTACTAAGACGCGGATTTGAGCTTCGTAAATGGAAATCTAACGACAAGTCAGTAATTTCGGGCTTAAACAATGAAGCAACGGCTAATGAAGTAAACTTTTCAATGAGCAAAGAAAACGAATCTAAAATATTAGGGCTATCATGGCACTGTGAACGCGACATATTAAAGTATAAAATTTGTAACTTTCATTCTCCCAGTATTATTACGAAACGAATAATTCTTTCACGAATCGCAACTATCTTTGATCCTTTGGGCTTGCTAAGTCCCTCAATCTTTATTGCGAAAGTACTTCTTCAAAGATTATGGTCTGAGAACCTCACTTGGGACCAACCATTGCCTCCACCCATTTTTCGAGCCTGGGAAGAATTTTCATCAGAACTAGTCATATTAAATAACTTAGAAATTCCGAGACAAACATTTTGTGATAACTACAATCGAGCATTTTTACATGGTTTCGCGGATGCCTCAGAAACCAGCTACGGAGCATGCGTTTATATTGTTTCCAGTAATGCAAAAGGTGAACAGAAATCATATTTATTATCTGCCAAGTCAAGGGTTGCCCCAATAAAATCTATCAGTATTCCTCGTCTTGAGCTCTGTGCTGCTCTAGTATTGGCTCAACTAGTTTCTAAAATTCTAGATTCCATTCCCTTAAAATTCGATAATATTTATTTATGGTCAGATTCGACAATCGTTCTTGGATGGTTAAATACCAGCCCCAATTTGCTTAAACCTTTTGTGGCGAATCGCGTAACAATCATTCAAAAACTTACTAATACGTTTATTTGGAAACATGTTCCTACTGATGAAAACCCGGCAGATATCGTTTCACGCGGACTTTTCCCAAAGAAATTAATTCATTCAAGAATGTGGTTTAACGGACCATCTTGGTTAATACGTGATTCAAATACGTGGCCAAATATCTTTGTACCAAAAGACTTAGATCTTCCAGAAAAAAGAAAGTTGTGTCTTCTCATATCAAACGATAAACTTAGTTTTAGTTTCGAACGATTTTCAAATTTAATTAGAATAAAACGAGTATGCGCCTACATGTTAAGATTTATAAATAATTGTAAACTAACAATTGCGACACGTGAATTTTCAAATTTGTCCGTTAAAGAGTTAGATAATGCATTTATACGATTAATTCGAATTGCACAGCTTCAATCATTTCCTGATGAACTCATTACTCTTAGAAAGGGAAGTTCTCTATCAAACAACAGTAAGATATTAAGTTTGCATCCTTTTTATGATAAAAACGATGACGTTTTACGCGTAGGCGGACGATTATGTAATTCAGATTTTCCTTTTTCAAAAAAGCACCTCATTTTGCTACCCACTAATCATCGATTAACACAACTTATTTTTGAATTTGAGCACCGTGAATTATTACATGCTGGGCCCCAGTCTCTTCTTTCTAATATCCGCGAAAAGTTTTGGCCAATTTCAGGTCGAAGTCTTGCCCGTAAAATCGTAAAAAATTGCGTAAGATGTGCCAGGTATAGTGGTCAAAGGATTTATCCCATTATGGGAGACTTACCTGCGATGCGTGTACAACCAACAATGCCCTTTTCAGTCGTTGGCGTTGATTATGCGGGACCGTTTATCATGAAAGACAGATCAGGTAGAGGCTGTAGGCCCCTCAAATGTTGGGTAGCTCTTTTTATTTGTTTTGGTACTCGTGCGATTCATTTGGAACTCGTTTTAGCATTAACAACGGCAGATTTCCTTCAAGCCTTTAACCGATTTGTAAGCAGACGCGGTAAGCCATGCGAAGTTTTCTCTGATAACGGCACGAATTTTGTCAGAGCTAATAAAGAGCTGAAGGAGATGTCCGATTTTCTTAAAAATAATTGTCAACATATCTCTGATTTTGCAGCGAATGTGAGCGTTAAATGGCATTTCATCCCTCCAAATTCTCCTCATTTCGGAGGAATTTGGGAAGCGGGAGTTAAGAGTGTAAAATATCATATTAAACGAGTTTTGGGAAGCCATTCGATTTATTTTTTCGATTTTCAAACATTACTGATTCGTATCGAAGCAATACTCAACTCGCGTCCAATGTTTCCCATGAGTTCCGATCCCAGTGATTTAACTGCACTCACTCCCGCACACTTCCTCATTGGAAGAAATCCGACAACGTTAGCCGACCCTCCAACACCTGACGTGAGTGAGAATCGTTTGACTAAGTACCAGCTTCTCCAGAAATTCTATGAACAATTCTGGAAACGTTGGAGTACCGAATACATTGCCGAACTTCAACAAAGAAGAAAATGGAGGAAGCATGAAGCAACTGTGGAACTAAATCAGCTAGTTCTTGTAAAGGACGACAACTTGCCTCCTTCATTGTGGCGTTTAGGACGTGTTGCAAGTTTGATACCCGGAAAGGATGGCGTTTGCAGAGTGGCCACCATCAGAACTACTGACGGAACCATTACCAGGGCAATAACCAGGTTATGTCCACTACCTGTTGTCAGTTGATCAACTTCCAAGGCCGGGGGCATGTTTGGGCTACCTGTAATACCGAAGTGGCTAGGACCAGTATCCACCCCATGGAGAAGTGACAGTGACAGAATTCGAAAATTGAAATATCATAATACTCATTATAGTTTTTTATCGACGTTTAATAATATTAAATCAAGTAGATATTTCAACAGTGCCTCATTACAATCCACTACACGCAACAGATCTCTCGTGGACACTTCTCTGACGTTAGAAACTGTTTGTACTTAGTTGCTTCAGGAACAACAAGCAAAGGTTTAAATTGACAAACACCATGTTATTATACGCATGGTGGCATCATTGTTGTCTATTCGACGTTGGAAAATGATAAAATAAAAATAAAGATATATATTTACAAAGCGCTAAATTCAGCTAAAATTTTATTTTATATCAAATATTATTGTATGCAGAAAGCATTAAAATATTGAAAAATCGAGTATAAACACGGCAATTATGCGAAACAAAATAAGTGCGCAAAGAGTTTCCGTGCGCAAAGTTGAACTTTGCGCACGCAAATGAGTGCACAAAGTAGGTACTTTGCGCACACGAGTAGAAAAAAAAATCACCCATTTACAGTTTGTTTGTAAATGACATCAACACTACCTTTATGTACAGTCGACTCGTCCGGTATGTTAAATTTACAATATTTTGTCAAAAATGAACGTAAATTGGGGTTGCTCAGTTCTTTAAGTGGTATATTGGCTCCAATGAATGCCTTACATAAGTCCTCATTGAACTGGGCTTGTACCCTGTTTTTTTGGTTTTTCTTCAAGACAATGTTGTATTGTTTGCTGAGAGGGTTCCCCTCGTTGCAATTTCCGCACGTTGAGCTGGTGTTTTGCTGATTTGACATGCTGATCCACAATAAATTTTTTATCTGCATGAATCTGTAAAATCCAAAAAAGTAATAACTAATTTGGGTTTACATTCGTTAAAAATTCGAATTTTAAAAAATCATTCCTACTTCTACCAAATAAAATATTTGAGAAGAAAACTTTTGTAAATACATTAAAATTGTTAACATTAGCTACCAATAATTTGCTTGAATACGTAATTTATAAAAGCAGCAATCTCCTTATACCAAAAAACATAATATATCTTTCTTTTTTTACTATAAAATAATTGAGTAGAACATTTTTATAAATACTTTAAAATTGTTAACATTAACTACCAATAATGTGCTTGAATACGTAATTTAAAAAAGCCAAAATTACCTATTATACCAAAAAACATAGGTATATCTTTCTTTATTTACTATAGACTGGAAAAAAAATAAATGTGAAAATATGGTTTATACTCACAAGTTTCGAACAAGCTGTACAAAACAAATTGGTGCCATCCCAAGTGAACTCCCCATAGCTCTTTATCCACGACATATGGAAGTTAGATTTCGGCATTTTACCTAAAAAATACAATGTACTATGGATGTACATTTTCCTAATCGGAGAAAAGTATTAGCAGATTTCTTCTCTTTGTGAAAACGGATTTATTGCTTTTTCAATAACTGTCTTTATTATTATTCTCAAATTTTCTGTGATTGCTAAGCATACAGAGACCAGAGAGTCTTTCCTCAGACATGGTTGATCAAACCAGGTTTTGACACGACGCAGGGTACTGAAAGATCTTTCAATAATTGTTGTTGTGATATTATAAGAAAATAGTGTCAATGAAATTTTCAGGCATGTCTCACTGAATTTGAAATGTACTTTTATACTAAGCGTTATTTTAATATTACAAGGAGGGCAAATGACATACCCCCCAACACCCACCCCCGGATGGCACCCATGGTGGTAAAGAATAGCAAAACGTCCCTGGACGATTGTGGTAATTGATGGACGAGGCGCAGCAGAGGCCAGCAACACAAGAGTCCAGGAATGTGCTTTTCCTACGTGTTGCACATACTATTTTTTATCCGATCGGAATTAATTAGCATACGTACTTATAAAAATAGTGCCAAATATTACTCTAAATAAAAACGGTGTTTTAAATTTAAACTTAACATAATATCAAGTTTTGAATCGAGCGAGTAACTACGGAAACTACAGCTAAATGCTAAATGTTACTTTTGATAAACGTCAGATCTGACAAACAAGGCGTTTAAATAATGTTATATTCCCGTCCTAGGACGGAAATGTTATATTCCCTTGCAGTTATTGCCTATTCCCGTACAGTTATTGCATGTTGCTAAGCAACGAATACAATATACTGGAATTATGACTTTTGCGGTGAGAAAACACATCGGAAAGGTGTAGTTTTTCATCCGGTCGGAATGATCGGATAAAAATATATTTTTAAAGCAGGAACATAAACAAGGAAAAAAAAATCATATAGTCCTAGTTCAGTTACAAAGGTTTCTATACCCTAAAATTTTTCAGCGGCATTTAGCAGAGCATCCGCCATTCTGAAATAATTTCTTCATATTTGCCCGCACGAATCTTGTTAGGGAAATACTTGACAAGGGGAATAATCGAAAAAGTTTTTTTCTCAGAGAATAGTATATTGTGTAATAGGAGGAAAAGGAAAACATTCCTGGACGATTGTGGTAATTGCTGCACGAGACGCAGCCGAGGCCAGCAACACAGGAGTCCAGGAATGTGCTTTTCCTACGAGTTGCACATACTATTTTTTATCCGATCGGAATTAATTACAATACGTATTTATAAAAATACAGCCAAATATTACTCTAAATAAAAACGTTGTTTTAAATTTAAACTCAACTTAATATCAAGTTTTGAATCGAGCGAGCTTGGAGGTTATTACGTAACTAGGGAAACCACAGCTAAATCTTGCTTTTGATAACCGTCAGATCTGACAAACAAGGTGTTTAAATATGACAGAAATTTTATATTCCCGGCCTAGGACGGAAATGTTGTACGTACAGTTATTGCATGTTGCCAAGCAATGAATACAATATACTGGGATCATGACCTTTGCGATGAGAAAACACTTTCGTCCGATCGGATAAAAATAATTTTATGGATCTATCCAAGTTAATTTTGTGTACAGGTCATTATTAAAAGGAAATCTTTGTTTTATTTAAAGAGCCAATAACTCTATGTAAAAAATTAGGCAATTTATGCGAAAATTGTGTAATTGCTTTTATTTATTTAGTTGTCACGTTGTAGTCGGGGAGCACCGGCACCGGGTTGCGTTTGAAAATGTATTAGAATTAGGCTGAAAATCGTGGGCTGAAAACTATTTTTGTACTTTGTTCTGTTGTTGTCAAAAACAAAATTCTACCAGAAATAGTAGAAACGCACTAAAACGGCAACACTGCCACAACACTGCTGTGCGATAGTTTTATTTTATTTCATGAAACGGGGCAATGAAGTCCCTACAAAAATTTGGTTAGTAACGATTTACTTTATCTAAAATTTATTATACCTATTTATTATACGATGTGTCATGTGTACCCAACCAAACCAGCGTACCTAGCGTAAGCCAATGGGCGAGATAGACGACGGACGGAGGGATATAGACTGTACTTCCATCAACGCTAAAATCTCTAAACGTTACTGTTCGAATCACAACGCATGACTTCAAACTACTTTAGTATTTTGAAGTAGTGTTTTGTAATGACACAGCCCTGTATGCATGCAAACGTTTGGCCAAATAAGTCTTAATAATTTTAAAAACAAAAAACCAATCATGCGTCCCGATTCTCCATAAACCAGATTTGCACATTGAAGTGGAAAGAAATCTATATGAACATCTTAACAGAAACTAACAAATTCTCCTTTGTAGCTTAAATAATAATGCTTATTTTTGCATCCAAATAATTTTTTTTAAACAATGAAAATAAAAGTTTTAAATTTAATTAGATCCCAACTTTTATTACTCATATTAATCGAAGGGCAATAAATGCTAATTTTCTAGATACACTTAAATGACCAGGACTTGATTAGGGGCGGTGTAAATAACTAAAATTTAGTTAAAATATATTTTTAATATGCTTGAAACGCAAGAAAGGAAAAAACTAACTTCAGTTTTAGGAAAATGTAGTCAAGTTCTCTCTAAAAATGTCAAAAAAATCCAGGTTCGTACTTAAAAAATGAAGTTGATAATCTATTGAAAATCGATACGTCCGTCAGTTACATTCTCATAGAAACTGAAATTCTGCACAATACGTCAGCCTTCCTAGATTTTTACGGCTTTAATCTTATGCAGAATAAGCATTCATGAGCTTATAAATATAAGTAAAACGCCTATGCTAGTCAGTTGTACTTGTAACCCGCTTGTAAGAAATAATTTTTTTAAAAATACTCTTCTCGTATCCCAGTTAGTACCTGGCGCACTCGTGGTAGGATATGTCAGCAGATTTGCGTGCATCGCCCATATCGATCTGTGTTCGTTTAACGATTTGCGGCATTTTCGAACTTTCTGATCAAGTGGTGCAACCAGACTAGGGAAGAAGATACAAAAATCGCTCAACGTCCTATTGGTGCGAGAATTGGGAAGAAGCATCGTCCCGAGCCTCATAACCTTAGACAAGGAACCCTTTCCTGATCTAAGCAATACCCAATACGCAGCGCTCCCACGTTTTATTCAAGTTATTTTACTACTTCTGTCAGTTACTCTTTGCTTGCGTTGGATAAGAATAAACAATTATTATTTTACTGGACTATATTGGGATGTGTTACATTTGGCATTGTCGAATTTTTAGTTCTTAGCGCCATGTGGGTATCACCTTTCATCATGTCAGAAAAGAATGGGTTAATACAAAATCAATGTAATAGATAAAGATGAAACAATAGGAATAAATGTTCTATTAAGTTGACTGATTAGTGTCTCGCCGCTACAGGAAGCCATGATTCCGACCGGTTTTTTAGAGATGACGTTCCAAGTGTAATGAACGCCGATTTCACCCTTTTATTTACTTACTGTGTTTTCGGCCTCTTCTTCAATTTCTGTTCATTTTTTGAAACCAGGTTCGCAGTACCAGTGTGTTGATACCGTATTTTGTTGAAAATAATTTACCTAGACAACATGGGCAACAACCCTTATTTCTCCACCTAGTAGTCAGTAACTTCATTCCACCTTCCAGTACTCAAATCTAACCTTAGTTATAATTAAATGAGCGTAGGCCAAATTACTTTCCGTTTTAAAATAATAATTGAGATTTCGAATTTAAGGGAGCACACAATTTAAAGGGAACATTTTTATATTTAATCAGTGGTTGGCGCAAATTTGTTCAGATAATTTCTGATATGACTTAGGTATTTAAAGTTTGCCAGTCAGCTTTGGCATAATAAAAAGAACATTCATTAGCATTAATACTTAACCGCCGTGATTTACTTTGTATCAAAGTTTCCCTGGAGCTTAAATTCAATCAAAGAATATGGTAAAAACAAATTCTACATTCCCTAATAAATAAAATACAGGATGATGCTAGCACTGAATTTTAATGGAACACTCCTGAAATTATCGATGACATACAGTGATAATGATTCTATACATACAGACACCCTAAGCATTATGATTTAAAACTAAACTTACTGTCTAGGTCTTAATGTTAATCCGGAACCTGCTTTCCTAGCCTTAACAGCTTTTAGACCACCTTCTTTCAAGACGAGTGACAAATTTCAATCAACGTTTCTTTACATTACTTTATAGAGCCGACGAAATGAATTTGCTTAATTAGGTACTTATTTAAATTCCACGAGTCTCTGATACTTCGAGACACTTTTTACGGTTTGATCAATACTGTAACCATTTGGACAGAGTAACATACTTGAAAGATAAAATTATACTAAAAAATTCCCGAGTCCGTAACGCGTCTTAGCGTGAAGATTATTTTCTGACTACTTTTCAGAGTTCCCACTATTTTTGAGCAGGGGTACGTGCTACGCGTGAAGATTAGTTTCAGACTGACTTTTTCCCAGAGAATTTTTCCCTTTTATACCAACTTTTTCGACTTGTTTTCTCCTAGAAAAATCTAGATTCTGCACCTGCAGCTAATAAAAATGTTATTACTAAGAGCACTTAATATTTCGCCGAAAATTTTAATATGGCAATTAGCGTTTTAACATGTTCCGTAAATTCCAATAACGCCGCTAATTTTAATTTTAATTACCCTATTAAAACTTGGTACATGCTTTTTAAATTTAAATCTTAATTACCCTATTAAAATTAGTTATTATATGCTTTTTAAATTCCGATCTAGACCAAATCACGGTAATTAAATTTGGAGAACACGATTTTTCGCATTTCGATCCAATTGGTTTTGCTCGGGGAATATTCTCAATAGAAACGCCCCCTGGTCAGTGGGTTTCTTTGTAGAACAAAGTTTGGAGGACCTGTTTTTGAAGCGAGCAACTAGTGATTGTTATTCCATGAAGTTAGTTTTTCTAGTCGCATGGTATAATGCAGTCGAAAAAACCCAAAAGTATAAGTCAACCTCGATTAAAGTCGGATTTTGAATCTTGTGAAGAAACACAATGCAACTTATTTGGATTATATTCCAGTAGTAAGTTATTTTATTTTAATAAGGCTTATGATAGATGCTTTTGTTGTACATTTTTCTTAGGCAATAATGTTTTAACTTTAGACGCGGTTTGGGCAATATTTCTTCAAAGTTGGATTTCAATTTAAATTTTGTTTAATAAAATAAAGTTATTATGTTATTTGAAAGTTCTCTCTTGGCGATCTGATTCGAAACTTAATTTATTTTATTTTTTGGTGTGCTAGCTCAATCCTAATTTATTTTTGAAACAATTAAAAATTATTTTTAAAAACAAATTGTTGAAACAAAGTTAAACTAAATCAGGTGCTACCCTCGGTTATCACAAAAGCCTTGTATATTTAGCACTCTAAAATACCGCACTGAAATTCAGTATTAACAATCAGATAAAATTCAGGCAATGTTGCCGACTTATTGTTTGTAGTTATCTTATCTTATCTGATGACCCTCTTTACAGAGGGTTGGATGGCACTGCTACGAGGCAATTTGCCAGCGCACCCTTCGCCTGGCGCTTAGGGAGAGATAGAGCTACCCTTCTATATCCGTTACACGTTAGTCCAGTTTGAAGGGCCTTGTATTCGGTGGGAAAGACCAGTAAGACGGGCCTGTGCCCCTGGTGATTCCCGAGCTTTATACGCTAATGAAATGCACAGCTGAGTTCCTATGCAAGGAGGCTTCGCACACTGTAGGTATAACCACTTTCTGTCAGAGACTTCAAATCCCCATAGGGAACACCCCCGACCGCCTACAGGCCACGCTACCACGCACGGAAATTCCCTGAAGTCCTAGTAGGAATCACCCCACACTACGCGACCCACCCCTTACACTGTCCAGCCGGCACGACTTTCCAGACACCCCCCGAAGGATTGGAAAACGTTTTCTAAGCAAAATGGCTTCCACTATCCGTGCCGAATTCTGTAATCCGTTTCCAACGTGTTCGTCCTTCGACGGCTGGACCGGAAGTGTTGTTTGTAGTTGTTGTTGTTGTTGTTTCTTGCATATGGCTCTGCTCCTTGCGGGCAATTTGCCAGCCCATTCAGGGCAGTAGTGGCTTTGTCTGGTTCGGGACAATACCACAACTGCGAACTTTCAAACAAGTGCTATGGAGTTATGCTCAGTTAATGCTGCAAATACTTTAAGATGAGGGTTAATGTGGACGTTCACAACATAAAGAAATGTCACACAAGTCACAGGAGTATACAGTGGAAATCAGAGGTTTGATGAGTTGATCTAAAAATAAATACACTATTATATTTTAATCTTATTATAGTTTATAAATCTAACAATGAGCTTTATCACTTGCTCATTAAGGTTACCCAAAACTGTCTTAAAATTCAGGGGAAGCAATAGACCATGCTTTTGTAACTCTTTATACATACACAAACCCGGTATCATATTAATGGGACATTCCAGAAAAATATGTTCAAGGTTCTCAGTTTCTCCACAATCACAATATGGGTCATTCTTGATACCGATTCTATGCAAATGTTCCCCGGACATTTTGCAGTTCTTACCTATTATTTAAAATCATGGCCTTTGAATTTGACGTCATCAATATAATTTTTCAATGAATAATAGATGGCGTTAAAAGTTTTGTATATTCGGTAATCCAAACTCAGCCGACACACTCACGTTATATTTAAACGGCTATTTTCCACCTTCATAATACCATTTTATAATAAAAGACTAAAATGATAATACCTTCGTAATACCAGAAGCTAATCGAATTACAGCTGCCAGTTAACCCACTCAAAAGCCTTCTGCAGCTTGGGAACATGATATCGATTTATAACCTATGATTTAGTGCTTCTTCACCATAGTTAGTGGCAATTGATTTGTCTGTGAAGAAACCGGGCCGGGCGTGAATTTTCAAGTAATTGAAACAACTGCTACATGAAAAGAAAAGGTGTAATAGGGATGTAAACATCGATTTTGGTGTGATAGAAAGAATCACATACATTAAGAATAAAATATATTCCTGTTATTGTAATAATAGTAATAGGTTAACGGTGTGTAGACACGCCCGGAGTTAGAAGAAGAAGAAGAGGAGGTGAAGTTGAGGATGTACCAGGAGTTATGGTCATTCGCACGGCCTCTCATAATTCAAGATTAAGTTAAGGTGCACCTTATCTGGTATTTTTTGTTGCACCATCTCTCTTAAGTGTAAAGCTTCACTTAAAAAATATATAAAATTAAGCCTAGGAGTGGTCGGGTTTAAGGTGTAATAGGGGAGCACATTTATATCCTTTATGTTTTGATTTTTTTTATGTAATGAAGCATTTCTCTTGAAGCATTATCAGTTACCACTAGGGATCTTGCAAACTTTTTAATCAAAGAAGACGACAAATTGGATGAATTTTTAATGTTAATAGACTTTGGTATACCCAAAAGAGTTTACCGACGATTAAAGTATTTTTATTCTTTCCATAACTTAACGATTTTCAAAAGTTTTCTTCTAAATAGACAAACAGCTCTTAATATTTTGGAGTTAATAGGTAGGAGATGAAAATGAATACCTCTACGATCTGTAAGTAATACCAGAGACAATATGGTAATATGCTTAGCACATTGAAGTAAAAAAATTTCACCAAACTCAGAAAAATATAACAATGAAAATGAAATGTCAACGCCAATGCCAATAGGGGGAATAGAAAAAGCACCAGAAAAGTAACCAAAATTGCAACATTGCCAAGTTTACCTAAGGTTTCGCTAAGAATTCGTTAAGCCTTGGTCGCGCGAACAAAATTAATCTAAGGTGGACCTTAAAGTTGAGAGGGACTTACTAAAGTCACGATTTTAAGCAAAGCCGTGCAAACAGCCATTAGTATGTAAAAATAAATGAATATGAAAACTAATTAAAACAGTGGTTTATTAACCAAATATTACATGGCGCAGTCGGTAAAGAACCATAGCTCATAGAAATCTAATAGTTAGATTCCAAATAATGCGTTGGTAACAAAGAAAATAAGAGAAAGAAAAATGGAGGGAAGATTACCAGAACCCATGAAAATGGAGGAAAATCTGAACGAAAATTTCAAAACAGGTTTTATCAAAATTTTGAAACTTACCTAATTGCAACTGAGAAAGACGCAAAGGCAGATAAAGTTAAAATTGCATTATTTTTGAACCTTATTGGTCCCGAAGGAGTTGAAATATTCAATATATTGAAAATTCCGGAGAAAGATAAGTTTGAGAGTGTTATAAATGAACTTAAACGGTATTGTGCTCCAGGGAAGAATAAAACCTATGAACGTTTTTTTATTTAATTGCCGTAATCAAGACATAGATGAACCATTTGACAATTTTTTCGGTGAGTTAAAAACGTTAATTCAAAGTTGTGGATATGATAACCAAGAGGACAGTATTTTAATTGATAGAACTAGGAACCAACGATCTTGACACAGGGGCTGAGGTAAATATATTGCAAAGGAAAATTTTGCAAGGATGGCTTAAGGAAAATGGTTGTCACAAATTAGAAAAATCGAGTATAGTGTTAGAAGCATATGGTGGAACAACATTAAAACCAGTAGGAAAAATTAAATTGCCGTGCATAAGGTCAGGTCAATCATTTATATTAGAGTTTCATATTGTAGATTGAGATGTTAAGCCAATAATTGATTTGCCAACTTGTTATACATTAGGCCTAATAAAAAAATCAGAAAGCATTAATATTGTACAAGGGTTTAGTCAGGATGGAGAAAAAGTGATTTTTGAGAATAGTGATGTTTCTTATGGTATAGGCACTTTTCAGGACATTTGTAAAATAGAGTTATTAGAAAATAGTACACCAGTAGTTAGGTCTGCGAGGCGTGTCCCATTGCTCATAAAAGATAGGTTAAAACATAAGCTAGATAAGTTGGAAGAAAAAAATATTATAAGTAGAGTAGATGAAGCAAGTGAATGGGTAAATAATTTAGTAATTATTGAAAAATCTGATACATCCTTGAGATTGTGTCTAGATCAACAGGACTTAAATAAGTGTATTAAAAGGCAGTATTTTGAAATCTCTACTTGAGAGGAAATAAGTTCTAAGTTGGCAGGAAAAAAAGATTTTTCTGTATTAGATTTTAAGGACGGGTTCTTTCAAATAAAACTAGATGAACCTTCTAGTAAACTAACAACATTTGCGACTCCGTTTGGTTGCAACAGGTTTCGCAAGTTACCATTTGGTGTAAATCTAGCACCTGAATTTTTTCAAAAAATTAATTGTAAAAATTTTGGCGATATTAAAAATGTCATAATATATTTTGATGACCTTTTAATAGCTTGTAATACATTGGAAGAGCATGATAGAACTCTCAAAAAAGTATTTGATCGCGCTAGAGAAAAAGGTGCGAAATTTAATAAACAGGAATTTCAGTTTAAGCATTGTCTTTTATAAACAAAGGTTTAAGCAAAATGAAGTCAAGTACATGGGACACATTTTTAAACAGGTTGGTATGAGTGTTGATGATGAAAAAATTTAAGCTATAAATGACCTTAAAGCTCCTAGTAACAGGAAAGAGTTGCAGAAGTTATTGGGGCTAGTAAACTATGTTAGAAAGTTCATTCCCAAGTTAAGTGAAATTTCTATTCCTCTTTGCCAGTTGCTTAAAAAATATATAGTGTTTCAGTGGTTAGAGGTTCATAATAAAGCGCTTGAGACTATTAAACAAGAATTGGCAAAAAATATAACCTTACAAATTGTAGTTATTGTATATGCATGCCAAAATTTTCATTAGTTTATTTATGGACCTCCCATAAAAATAGTTACAGATCATAAGCCTAATGTGAGCATTTTAAATAAACAGATAGCCTCAATAAATTCTCCTGAGTTACAAAGGCTGAAATTAAAACTTATAAAGTATGACATACAAGTTGAATATGTACCAGGTAAAGTATTAAGTATCTACATATTGCAGATTATTTGTCTAGAAATGTAAGTACAGAAAAAGCTGAAGTTGATAATGATATGCAAGAAATGGTGCATGCGGTGGAAAAGTATTTACGTATGAGTGAGAGTAGAAAAGAGAAATTCAGAAAAGAAACAGTAAAAGATACAGTTTTAGGAACGGTTAAGGAGTATTATGTGAATGGTTGGGAAAAAAGAAAATATGAAGGAGAGCTTGGAGTGTTTTATAATTTGAGAGCTGATTTACATGTATGTGATGATCTTTTATTTTATAATGATAGAGTAGTTGTGCCTGTGATTTTGCGGAAAGAGATCTTAAAAATATTGCATGAGGGTCATTTTGGTATTAGTCGAACGAGGGATAGAGCTCGTGGTGTATTGTTTTGGCCGGGTATGTGTATGGATATTGAGAACAATATAAAGCATTGCAGGGTTTGTGAAAAGTTTAGGTATGCAAATGTGAAAGAACCATTAATTCCGCATGATACTCCGGAATTACCGTTTCAGAAATTGGGTTATGACATAATGGAGTACAATGGAAAATCATATTTGATAGTTGTAGATTATTTGACTAAATGGCTGGAAATAATGCCTTTAAGGAGAAAACAATCCTGTGATGTTATAAGTGCTTTTAAACAAATATTTGCAACTCATGGTATTCCTGATGTTATTGTTGCTAATAACATCCCATTTGGGTCATATGGGTGTAAAGTCGTCGCGGATGAATTTGATTTTAAATTTCAAACAAGCAGTCCTAGATATCCCAGGTCCAATGGTCTAGCGGAAAAGTTTGTACAAACAGCTAAAAATATAATTTGTAAGTCTGATGATGTTTGGGTAGCTTTAATGGAATACCGTAATACTCATATTACTAGTTTAAAACTGTCACCAGCGGAACTGTTGTATTCAAGAAAGCTTAAAACAAAATCACCACTTATAGAAAAACAAAAAACGGAAATTACAGAGTTTAAAAAAAAGCTGGAGCAGAAAAAGAACTTGTATAAAGAGTATTATGATAGGCATATTAAAGACAGATCGGAATTTGAAAAGGGAGAAAGTATTGTGTATAGAGATGGTAATCAGTGGCGCCCGGCAACTGTAATAACCAAACATGAGGCCCCTAGGTCATATATAATTAATAATGGAGGTAATTTATTACGATGCAATAGTAATCATTTACGTAAGTCACTCATTACGCAAGGTAATGAGATTATGGCAAATAATCTAAATAATACTTGTTTAGAAAATAATGTTTATGTTATTAGTGGTGGTAGTAGTAAAAATAGTGGTAATGCTGTTGATGTGGAAGATCAGAATCAGTTGGGTGGTTCTGCAAGTGGTGGCCCTACTATTAGTCCACATTCTCAGAATTATAGTAGTGTAAGATCTGGTCGTAATATTAAGAAACCGGTTAAGTTTTCAGATTTTGTTATGTATGTACTATACTACATATACTATGTACTAACGGATGGATTGTATTTTGTTAGCGTTATAGTATTTTGGTAGTGGCTTTTCTGACTCTCTGCTTTCTCCGGTAAGGGGAAGGTATAATAATAGTAATAGGTTAACGGTATGTAGACACGCCCGGAGTTAGAAGAAGAAGAAGAGGAGGTTAAGTTGAGGCTGTACCAGGAGTTAGTGTGTAAAAATAAATGAATATGAAAACTAATTAAAACAGTGGTTTATTAATCAAATATTACAATTATAACTTCTGTTCCCACGTGAGAGTTGTTCTAATCACTCAAGAATTAAGGCCCTGAGGTGAAGACAGTTCTCCTTCACAAATTGCTCCTTCGAATATTTTTGCCAGTGGATTCGAAATAGTTATTGAACGAGACATTTTTACATTACAACCAGTATTTATCAATATATTTTACCATTGTAAATAGGAATGTCCGCTATAGCAAAATTAGCTGCGGTGCGGCATCTAACCATTTTATATTGGATCTGATATGAAAATAAAATAGATAGTCGATTCTTAGAATTAATCTGGCTAAGCGCCGCATCCCTAATTGTATTTAACCCTAGAATGCTAAGCCTCGTAAATTTTACGACGGCGATTTTTATTTTCGACCATCATCGTGCGGATTCGACAGATGCTGAGCTTTCCGTCTAGGTATTCTCGTCGGCAGTAGCGGTGATTATCCCGAGCGTACTGGTTGATTTTCAAGTGTAATATCATGGCAGCTATAAGACGAGCGTCGTAAATTTTACGAATGGTTAGTCTTAACGTAACTTTTGTGAAAATTGCACGACACCAAAATAAAATTATTTTTTTTAGGTTTTTCTCTTGCGGATGTAATATTTGGCACTTTCAAGTTATCTCTTACCAAGATGTCTAAGCAACTGAAAAATCACAGACCTCTAACTGAATCCGATCTTGCAGAAAACTTGATTCTAGAATCGGATGAAGATAGTACCCAGGAGAGCGCAAGTGAAACTGAGGATGCCCTAGAGTTTGAGGATAGTGGAAGTGAGTACGTACCTTCAGAGGATGATAGTCAGGAGACAGACACTTCCAGGCCAAAGAAAATAAAACTTTTACCTAAAAATCGAAACAAAGAAAGAAATACAGATAACCAAATATCAATAGACGATTCAGAGTCTGGACAATCATGAAATATCGAACCAGAACAACCGGAAAAACAAGAAAATTAAAAAATCAATACAGAAACACATTTAGAAACCAGAATAGTGAGAGTAGATGAGACAAACCCAACACAACTACGCCTCCAAGGAAAAAATGGGCATGGAGCGCAGTTCCCAAGTTGGCATCGAGAACTCCCCAACGAAACATACTTCATATTTTATCAGGTCCAATAATACATTTTGAAAATTATCCACTTGCAAATGAATTTTGCAGACAATTTATACCCGATTCTATGTTTGACAAAATTGTAGTACATACAAACGCTATGATTGGAAAAAAATCTGCTCAATATAAAATAAAATCTGCTACAGTATCCAATACTAATTCTAATGAGATAAGAGCGTTGCTAGGATTATTGATTTTGTCTGCATATTTGAAGAGTAACCATTTGTCATCTAAAGAGTTATTTTGATGACAAAATTTGTGGAGCTGCTTTCAAGGCGGTCATGAGTCGTGAGAGATTTAAGTTTTTACTGGATTGTTTGCGTTTTGATGATAAAAACACAAGGGATGAGAGGAAAAAAGCGGATGCATTAGAGAAATTTAGGATGAAATCATAAGTCAGTGCAAAAACATATGTAGACCAAGTTCTTATGTTACTATTGACGAACAATTGCTGGGCTTGCGAGGAAGATGTCCCATTCGGATGTAGATCCCTAACAAGCCGTCCAAATATGGTTTAAAAATAGTCTTGATTTGCGATGTTTCATCAAAATATATGTTTGACGCCATGCCATATTTGGGAAAAAGCACAAACACGAATGGTTTGCCTTTGGGAGAACATTATGCGAAAACATTGTGAGAAACAATTTTAGGAACCAATCGAAATATTACAATGGACCATTGGTTCACCTCCGTCAAATTGGCTCATGATTTACTAGCTCCTCCATATAATCTAACTATGGTTGGTACCATTAGGAAAAATAAACGGGAGATTCCAACAGAAATGTTAGCAATCAAGAATCGTGATCCAGGTAGCTCAAAATTCTATTTTGACAAGGAAAAAGTGCTTGTATCATAAACACCTAAAAAATAAAAACGTTCTACTTCTGTCTACTATGCATCAAGGATGTAGTATCTCAAAAACTTCAAGTAAACCAGAAATAATTGAAACTTACAATCAGATAAAAGGATCAGTCGATACACTGGACCAAATGTGTTCAAATAATAATATGAGTATCTCAAGAAAAATTAAAATATGGTCATTATGTCTTTTTTATGGAATGTTAAATATTGCTTGTATAAATAGCTACATTTTATTCAATGCCCATAAAGTAAAACGACGTCAAAAAATAATGTCCAGAAAAGCATACATGTTAGAGTTGTAGTGACACCTTGGCTAAAAGAACGTCTCAAAACACCCCCTTTGCAGCGCTCACTCCGCGAAACGATTAATAAGGTTTTGGAAGATACATCTACTGAAAATCAATAGATTGTTCCAGAAGAGGAACCAAAGCATGAAGCCCCCAGGAGAACCAATTGTGCCAGTTGCCCGTCAAAAAAAAAGAAGAATGACGACAACACACTATTGCTCGAAATGTAAAAAAACATTTTGTAATGAACATCGCGGCGATTTTTGTAAAACATGTGCACAAAATATGTAATATAGTTTTTTTGTTCAATAAATAATACGTTTCTTGGCTAAAATTTGTTTTAAGTACGAAAAAAAAAATCGTAAAATTTACGAATGCTTAGTCTTAAGTAGTGTGAGAAATATGCTTAGCGTTCTAGGGTTAAAACAGTATCAGCTTTTATTTTCATTAAAGCTGATTTCACTATGTTATGATAGTACATGATTTATCCCCTTTTACAGAATGATCTGATCTGAGTCTGACATGTCATTGGTCAACCACATGAAGTCATTTTTTTATTGCTAATTAAATAGCTGGTCCTCGCTATACAAACGCCTAATATAAGAACAAGGAAGTGAAGAAACACTCGCATTGCACTTTATTAAACTTGAAATGAAATCTTGAACCAGTTCGAATGCTTACGCAATACCCGCACCGACCTACAGCACGTTATCAATACCGTTTCGTCGGCGATTTTATGTAAGATTATTTATGTGCCGGTTTTTTTTATTCAGAATAAAATTACTGCACTTTCTTCCGACGAATGCGTTTCCTTGCGTGCAACGCCCGCCCTGTTCGTAAAATAAATATTTTCTACCTGGCGAAGTTGGTATATAATCGACAGAAAAAGCAGAAACAGGCATTTAAGGCAAAATTTTATCAGGCTAATGAGTTATATCGCTGAGAGCCAATACTTATAGGTAGATCATTGCACAAAGAAAAGGAAAATAAAACACAAATAATACGGAAATACTTCAGGTTCTACAATATTTAATACTCTAAAAATACATTCGAGCCAGGAATTTTTTTTATTCCTGATTTAAACAAAAAGTATTTAGTCCTTTTGTCTTTAAACTATAAACGAAATATCTGTTGTGTTATTTATAGTAATATTAGACATAATTTCACGTATAAATACATTCAAGTAATGAGATCGATTATCGATATGTCAAAAACTGCGGCACCCTCTATCCTCAGTGGGTATACGTGATCTAAGAAAACTTTTATATTTGCGAACATGGAACATGGCCAATTACAGTGACTTTATACGTAGAGCCACTGTATGGCCAATGTATAGCATTATAAGATCCTTTACACAAATAGTGCACTATATAAAAATCGGCCTCTCCTATTGGTCGATCCGCATGGCCCTCCGCTCGCTTCGCTCGCTACAGGGGCTCAAGAAAAGGACACTAAAAAAATAAAGAAGAGCAACGGGGTTTGAACCCGGGCCGTCCAGGTGAGGCCCAGTTATCTAAACCTCTACACCACGAAAGCTCTTGACAGAAATTGATTGCATCACGAAGACATATTGTAATACGAGATGGATCGACCAATAGGAGAGGTCGATTTTTACATAGTGCACTCTTTGTGTAAAGGATCTTAAAATGCCAATGTATAATGTACGGACCTCGCCATCTAACGCTCTAGGCCACAACTATGAAAAGTGTTCAGTTTTTTCTCCCTAACTTCATTTTTCTTTATACAATGTGGTAAATTAAATTACAATTAACAAGAGTTGATTAAAGTTTAACTAATTAATAACAAATTAGTGCCTTTTTTAAATTAATAATTAAATATTTATAAAAATGCAATACAATCGATGCAAGAGAAAACTTCTGGTGGTGTAACTATAATTCCAAAAAAAAAAAATCTTTTATCGACAATTAAAGTTTTTTATTATAAATAATTGGTAATTTATATAATTTACTTACTTCCTAAAAATTAATAATACACATTAAGGCTAGTACGTGAATAGTTCAATATTTACATGGTGTTTATTCAGTTATCAATAAAATCGATTAACGACCTATTCGATGATTATTCAGCTAGCCCATTATTCGATTAGATGTTTTTATAATCACTTTACATCTGTACGTTTTACGAATAAATATGGTGACATAGTGCATGTATATATGCACCGACAAATACACATTTATGTACAGCTCGCTTAAGATTCACAAGAAAATTTTAGAATTTTCCTATGATTGAAATTTTGGCTTATGATAGGGATAGGGATGACGTGGTGCGATCCTTCTCTTTTTAGTTTTACTTTTCGTCGGCCTTAGAGTACGATGCGCGTTCCTTTTCTTTTTGAGGAAGTTCGAGTTCTCGAATCCTGACCAATCGCGTTCCTCTTCTTCTTCCTCATCGTGCAAATAAACCGGATGGTGTTCCTCCTTCGGTTTCTCCTTCTCGATGATTATTTTTTCCTTTTCGTGAAAATGATGATGATGCTCCGGTACTTTGATGATTTTGGTGTGGTAGATCGTTTTGATCTTTTGCGGTATATGAATTCTATGATGAACGCTGAAATACGAGAAGATTAGACATTAGTTTTATATTTTACGGTTCGTGTTATCGAAATTTAAGCATGATCATGTTAAATATATCGTGACATTAAGGGGTTGTATTATTTGTAATCGTATATACGTGACAAAACAATTGAAATATCGATACAAAGCTCTCTCCACCATATCGAACATCAACACTACCATGGCAGAAGTCAAGTTTCATCACCGTGATATTCCTAAAATCCTTAAAGAGCTAGATACGCAAAAGGCATCAGGACCGAACGGAATACCTGCCATCGTATTAAAGAACTAACGAACTAACACCCGTTTTTTCCAGGATTTTTCCTTTATCATACGGAAAAGGAATTTACCCATCTTCTTGGAAAGTCGCTCGAATGCAACCTGTTCCAAAAAAAGGCAAGAAAACCAAACCCTTAAACTATCGTCCAATTGCCTTGCTTCCAATAATCTCCAAAGTCATGGAAGGTGTAGTCAATTAGCAACTACTCAAGTAGCTCGAGAACAACAGAATAATCAATACGGCTTTCGCAAAGAGACATCGACAGGAGATATATTGGCGTATGTCATATATGGTGTACAGTAATTGAGAACTACGGAGAGTCTCGAGCGATTGCATTGGATATTTCGAAGGCATTCGACAGAGTTTGGCATGACAGACTGCTAAATAAACTGCCGTCCTTCGGACTGCCAGCCTCTCTCTGCAGCTGGCTTGCCAGTTTCCTTAAGAACCGATCTCTGCACTTTGCAGTTGATGGACACATCTCAGACACATTCACCATTGACGCGGGCGTGGCTCAGGGCGCAATACTTTCACCAACTCTGTTCCTCATCTATATTAATGACATCGATTTACAAGAACTCCTTTGTCTGGCGCACTGCATCACTGTGGAGCTCACTCCCAGGACATCTGTTTCCTCCTAATTACAACCTACATCTATTCAAGAACCGTGTCAATCCTACATCTTCGCACACACACTGCTCGTCGTGCGCCATAGGATCTACCTTTAGCGTGTGTGTCACTGCCCTAAACAAAAAATACTAGCCTATAAACTAAATGACAAGATCGAGAGGTAAATAATGTAATTAATTATTTAGCCTGTAATTTATGAAACTAGAAATTCTATAAAACAATTTTAAATAAAAACAATAGGAAGGTTATTATTAATCATAATAATATTTAGGAGAAAATTTTCAATGTTGAAATGTTGATTCTACAAATTATATTCATTCGATCATATAGACTTCTTACAAACCCGACAGTGGAACCTTCTATATCAACCGTTCCATTGACGTATCTATTTATATACAATCTGACAAAGTGCATAACCTATTTTTATTCAAATTATAAGGGTCATTCCCCACCGATATAGATAAATTAATATAGATAAATTTGCTTAAATAGGCACCTAGATGACCTAACATCTGTATGTACGAATGAAAACGAATAAAAAGCTATTACTAAATTCCGGATTGTATCAATGAACTAGAAATTAATATAACTAGCGCAATATACAACATAATAGATTACAAAAAGAAACCAAAGACAAAAAAAAAACAAACACACCCATACTAAAACAAATCATTAAATAATTCTAAGTTTTCCACAATATATGTTCTACACTTTTTCCTAAATAGCTTAATTTTTCCCATGGTCTTTATTTCCAAAGGAATAATGTTATAGATCTTGGGTGCTAAATAGTTGACAAACCTAAGATTTATATTTTTGTTACTTTTTGGAATTTGAATGTGCCTATTGGTTCTGTTTCGCGTTTGATATATATGATTAACATATTTTTTTAAATTTTCACTCTTATAAATAAAAGAACAAATCTCCACGATGTACAATCATAGTGTTTATGTATACTTTGGTACAATGTTCTAACATTTAATATTTCACGAGTATACAGTTGCTCAGTTGAAAATCGCCTACCTTTCTTGTTTATAACCTTGAGTATATAGTTCTGAACAATGTTCAACTGTTTTAGAGAGTTCTGATAAAGACAACCCCACACAACTGTACCATAACGAATTAATGACTCGACAATGGCTTTATAAACAGAAATTATAAGTTGTTTGTTTAAAATTTCTCTCAGTATATAAAATTTGTGGATTAATTTTCTTAAATTTTTTGTAAGATAAAGAACATGATGATCCCATTTCAAATGCTTGTCAACAATAACGCCAAGATACTTAGTATGTGAAGTCTCCTTAACAACATTGTTAAAATTTTCAACTTATATAAAATCAAAATGAGGACGATCAGCTTCAGTAGGGGAAAATGCGATATAATTAGTTTTTTGTACATTAAGTGTCAACTTAAAACTGTCTAGCCAGTCTTTAATTTTCGACAGCCCATTTATTGTTTTTTCCTTTACACTGAGAATATTGCTGCTGTATCGTCTGCATATGAAATTAATGATCCATTTTCAGTTAGTAGGTCTGTCAAAGAGTTTATGTATGTGATAAAAAGTATTCGTCCCAAAACGGTTTCCTGGGGTACTCCTATTTTTATATTAAGAGGATCACTAATTGTATCACCAATTCTCAGATATTGTTGCCTCTAATAACATACCCAAACAGTACATTCAGGAGCCGGTCATGAGGCACCGTGTCGAATGCCCTTGCTAAGTCGAGAAATACTGCGATACATTTTTCGCTTTTATCTAAGTTGTCCGTAATTTGTTTAGTAAGTTTCTTGAAAGGACATGGTGTGTTTGAAAGAAATTAAGAACATTTTTCAAAAATTTTTGAAAAATTATTTATTAAACTAATGGGGCGATAGTTACTTATATTTGATTTGTCCCCAGACTTGAAAATTGGTGTCACAACTGAGATTTTAAATTGATCAGGAACTAACCACTACTGAAAATCAAGTTAATTATATGTACTAAAGGTTAGGTCCGTGAAGTTAGCCGCCAAAGTATGTTTTTTTCCTTGAAAATTTCGGGATGCTTAGTGCTTCGTTAGTGCTTTTTAGTGCTTTAAGAAGTTTCGTTAGTGCTTTTTTGGTTTACGAGATATTCAAGATTTTAAATTCAAGATCAGCCCCCAAAGTGTTAAGGATCGGGTCAAATTTAGTGCCATTCATTAGTGCTCTTTGGTGCTTTAAAAAGTTTTGTTATTGCTCTTATAGTTTACGAGATATTCAAGATTTTATATTCAAGGTCCCCAAAGTGTTTAGGATCGGGTTAAATTTAGTGCCATTCTTTAGTGCTTCGTTAGTGCTTGTTAGTGCTTTAAAGAATTGCGTTAGTGTTTCTTTTGTTTTCGAGATATTCAATTTTATTTTATTTCAAGGTCAGCCCCCAAAGTATTTAGGATTGAGTCAAATTTGGCGTCATTCTTTAGTGCTTTGTTAGTGCTTTTTAGTGCTTCAAGAAGTTTCGTTAGTGCTTTTTTGGTTTACGAGATATTCAAGATTTCAAATTCAAGGTCAGCCTCTAAATTGTTAAGGATCGGGTCCTACATAAAGTCATTATTTTGTGCCTAGTTAGTGCTTTTTAGTGTTTCAAAAAGTTTTGTTACTGCTTTTATAGTTTACGAGATAATCAAGATTTTATATTTAAGGTCAGCCCTCAAAGTGTTTAGGATCGGGTTAAATTTAGTGCCATTCTTTAGTGCTTGGTTTGTACTTTTTAGTGCTTCAAAGAGTTTCGTTAGTGCTCCTTTTGTTTTATTTTATTTCAAGGTTAGCCCCCAAAGTATTTAGGATTGGGTAAAATTTGGCGTCATTTTTAGTGCTTTTTAGTGCTTCAAGAAGTTACGTTAGTGCTTTTTTGCTTTACGAGATATTCAAGATTAAGATACACATTAAATATTTGCATGTAGAACCTGCACCAATAATGGGTAGTCGTCATTGTGCAGGAATTAAAATCTTGCATATCTCGTAAACTATAAAAGCACTAACAAAACTTTTCGAAGCACTAAAAAGCACTAATGAAGCACTAAAGAATGACACTAAATTTGACCCGATCCTAAACACTTTAGGGGCTGACCTTGAAAATAAAATCTTGAATATCTCGTAAACTATAAAAGCACTAACGAAACTCTTTAAAGCACTGACGAGGCACTAAAAAATGACACTAAATTTGACCCGATCCTAAACACTTTGGGGGCTGACCTTGAATATAAAATCTTGAATATCTCGTAAACTATAAAAGCACTAACGACACATTTTGAAGCACTAAAAAGCACTAACGAAACACTAATGAATGACTCTAAATTTGACCCAATCCTAAACACTTTGGGAGCTGACCTTGAATATAAAATCTTGAATATCTCGTAAACTATAAAAGCACTAACAAACTTTTTGAAGCACTAAAAAGCACTAAAGAATGACACTAAAATTGACCCGATCCTTAACACTTTGGAAGCTGACCTTGAATTTAAAATCTTGAATATCTCGTAAACTAAAAAAGCACTAACGAAATTTCTTGAAGCACTAAAAAGCACTAATGAATGACGCCAAATTTGATCCAATAATAAATACTTTGGGGGCTGACCCTGAAATAAAATAAAATTGAATATCTCAAAAACAAAAGCAGCACTAACAAAACTTTTTGAAGCACTAAAAAGCACTAACGAAGCACTAACCATCCTGAAATTTTCGAGGAAAAAAAACATACTTTGGGGGCTAACTTCACGGATCTCTAAAAGGTTTGGTCAAATAACCGTGAGTTTTCTTTATAAGTTTGGCATTGATTTTGTCAATACCAGGGGCACTGTCATCTTTTAGGTTACTTATATGTACTGTTAATTCGTTGGCATCTACGGGCTTCAGAAATAAAGACGACAAGTTACATGCGTTTATCTCATGTTCATTAATTGGCTTATGTAAATTATGCACCATATTAATTCCTATATCCACAAAGTAACCATTACAAAAATTGGCCATATGTTTCTCATTTGAAAAAGCCATGGAACCATTGTCCGATATTGGCGGAACAGACTTTTCCCCCTTCCAATGTTTACCATTGTTGGTTGCATCAGATATTAAATTATAGACTTTCCTTAAATTGTTTCCGGCGTTACTGATTTCCTGTTGGTAATATTCATGCTTTCATTTCCGGATTATTTTCTGTAAGTCATTTCTATAGTTTGTGTATATTCTATCATTCAATTCATTAAAATTTAAGAGAAGTTTCCTCTTCATCTTTTCTCTGTATTTAATACTTGATATTATCCCGTTTGTTATCCAGGGTTTACGCTTGGCATGTTCACTCGTTATGTGTATTTTTGTACTACTACTTCGATCAAGTATGTCAGTTATTATTTTATAGAATTCGTCAGTGGCCTCTGTTACCTCGTTTTTTATCAGTACATTATTCCAGTTTTGTGTCTTTAGCATATTAGCAAAATCAGTTTCGTTTCTTTTGATAACTTTCCTAGTCACAAGCTTTGTTTCTGTAGTATGGTTATTATCCGGTCGATTTAAGTGCCAATTAATCATAACAGGATAATGATCAGTCAAATCGGACTGTAGAATATATGAATTGCATTTTAGATTCCCGATATTTAGTTTATTTCTCACAAAAATATGATCCAAGCATGAGCTTGTTTCAAATGTTACTCGAATTGGTGCGTTAATGTAAGAGACGAAACCAAAATGCAAAGAGAGGTATGAATTTACTATACTATAATTTTTTTCGAGAATATTAATATTTATATCCCCCGATGCGGAAAGACATTTTGACAAAGCAATCTAATTTAGTGTCATATTATAATTCTCTCTTTTATGCAGTTTATTTAAGTATTCCAATTCTGTCAAAATATTAGGACCGAAAGAGAGCAATAAAAATACTACACTCTGTCATCAGAAAATGGCAATATCGGTCGGAGGATGGATGTCAGAAAAGGGGTTGATGTGATGAAAATTGTTCACTAAGTTTTCCATTGCTCACTCGTAACACATTGTCGTATTTATTAAAAATCTATAGGCTCTACGCAAAGGGGCATTATTATAATTTGCTGTGAACCCGCTAGTATTGTCTCTATTGCCCGCTATAAGTACTAAAGCAGTGGCGATGAAACTTCTTTGAACATTTCAAATTTTGTTCAGTTTATTTAAATATTACTCTATGGCTGTTGTCATAGCAACGTTCTATTCGGCGTATGGTCAATATAAAGTGCTCAAAAATTGAATATATAGAATTCAAAATTTTCAACAGCTGATGTCTAAACTATTTAATCAAAAAGCAGACAATAAAAACTCGATGTTATAGGGTGTTCCAAGGCAATTTGCCTACACAATCTCTCGGAAGTGGTAGAAGATAGAAACGTATTTATTTTGGGCGATTTGAATTACAGTTTGAATATCTGTTTGTGGGTAGGGTTTCTATCTTATTTATTGAAACACGTCAGTATAATAATAAATAAATAACCTAACCTAAGTAAATACATCAATACAAGCAACATTCATATATAAAAATATCACAGAAAAAAGAAATCCACTAACAGTACCAGCGTTTGACCAACAAAAAGAGTTCTAGGGTTCCTTCTCCAAGAAATTTATGAATTCATTTACCGAGTAGAATGCCTCGGAATATAACATTTTTTTCAGCTTTCTTTTAAATTGAAGAATGCTCTTTATAGTCTTTAAGTTGGGCGATAGAAGATTATAAGTTTTTGTTCCTGCATATATAGGAGATTTTTTTTCGAAGGTATTTGTCCTTTTTGATAAGAATGCCAAGGAATGAAAGTTGTTTATTAATTTTTTGTCTATAGTGTGTTGGAATACAAGGTTGATACTTATTCCTCAATGGTACAAAAATCAGAGACGGTTGGTAGTAGACTTTCTACAAACCCAGACAGTGGAATCGTCGATATCAACCGTTCCATTGTTGTACCTATTTATATACAATCTGACAAAGACAAAGTGCATAATGCGGGATGACAGGACGAAGCAGTCTAATTTAGTGTAATATTCTAATTTTATATTTCAAGCAGTTTATTTAAGTATTCGAATTCTGTCAAAATGCTAGGACCGAAAGAGGGCAATAAAAAAATTACATTCTTACAAATAGAAAATGGCATCAGGCTGAATGTCAGAAAAGAGGTTGATGAATTAAAAATCTATAGGCTTTCGGAAGTGGGGCATTTCAATAATTTGCTGTCAGCCCACTATAGGCCAGTCATTAGATACATAAAAATAGTGTTTTGGTGCAAAAGGTTGCGGAGTTTTGAAACTTGGCAGAAATGCAAACTTGAAGATTCTTAATATGCAGTTAAGTTTGCGACCTCGTGCGACCGCCGCTCGCGCCGCCATCTTGAAAAAATGGTGGTCAAAATCAGTTTTTTGTGAATAACTTGTTTTCTGTAAGTTTTAGCAAAAGAAGTATTTGAAAGAAGTTGAAGAGAATAAATTTTGCTACAAAATAGCTATGTGAAGTTTTTTTTGTCAGGCCAATGGTTTTCGAGTTACAGGACCAAATAATAGGCTGCACTATTTTAAATCTAATAAAAAGTGGGATTAGTAAGGTCCATTTACTAATATCCAACAAATTAGTGATAAATTACATTAAAACTGTTAATGCAGTTAGAAATATATATCGATTTATCGATGTTTTAAAAGCATCAATACTCTGTTGCTATCCCGAAGCGCGCTTTCCCCACCTCTTATACTTAAAACTACGCCTAAGTGCACACGGCCCAGCGAGCGTAGCGTTTAGCGGTTTGTTATTTCGCGCCACGTGTCGCATGTGGCGGTCAGTCAGTGTGCTTTGATCTTTCGCGGCAGCTATATGCACCCTATATACACGGCACACGCGTATATTATGGCGAATTGTGAGGAGTTCTTGTGTTTCATTTGCGAAAAAACCTTAAATGAAGGAAGGACAATTGTGGTGAAACAAAAAGGGTTGGAGACTTTATTCAACACAGAGTCTTAATTATAAAGAAGCTGTTGCAGAGAACATTTTATTTTTGCATGCCATCAGCGGTTGTGATACCACATCTGCCCTTTTTAACAAAGGGAAATTAAAGTTCCTTAGTCTCCTGGATGCAAATTACTCATCGCTTAAGAAAATAGAAATTTTCCATGACTTCGAAGCAGATGTAAATGCTGTCACTGCAGCTGGAGAAGCCTTCCTAGTGGCGTTATATGGCGGATCGTTTGAAAAGGACACATTGGATTCGCTTCGATACCAGCATTTTACAAAGTCTGTGTCCAATAATAAATTTAATCTTGCGTCCCTGCCACCCACAAGCGATGCTGCAAGGCAGCACTGTCTGCGAGTTTATCATCAAGTTGCGATGTGGTGTGGCAGACATAAAGATCCTGGGCAATATGGCTGGCAAAAAACGTTGAATGGGCTCGATGCTGTTCGGGCTACGTTAGACGCAGCCCCAGACGCCATTTTAAAAACAATATCCTGCAAATGTAAAAAAGACTGTACGGGAACGTGTGGATGTCGGAGAACAGGGTTAAAATGCTCAGTACTCTGTTTAAATTGCAACGGCACTGCATGTGAAAACACTCCTGATTTGGTAGTTGATTCTGATTCTGAAGACCCAAACGAGGATGATGACTTTATTTCGTTGGAGAGGGTACTAGAAGAGACAGATGACACACAAAATTTAACAGATAGTGAACAAAATGAACCAGGAACATCCCATGGTACAAAGCTACAAAAAAGGTGCATGTAAGCTTGAAATGTGGAATAGGCCTACTGGGGATACCACGCTAAAAAAAACGCGCCGATCAACTCTACCTCTTGGGTGGTGTGGAAACGAGTTGATAAATTACGCTTTTATTATTTTAATAAACGAAACAATTTTATAATAGGGTTATTTATAAGTAATATATGAAAAATCACATTTAGTTGCACATTATACGGGATTTGGAAAAATTTACTCCATTACGCGGTCCTGTAACTCGGAAACTATCGGCCTCACAAAAAAACTCAAGAAAGCGATTTTGTAGCAAAATTTATTCCCTTCAACTTCTTTCAAATACTTATTTTCCTAAAACCTACAGAAAACAAGTTATTCGCCAAAAACTGATTTTGACCGCCATTTTTTGAAGATGGCGGCGCGAGCGGCGGTCGCACGAGGTCGCAAAATTAATTGTATATTAAGAACCTTCAAATGACCAATCCTCCCAAGTTTCAAAACTCCGCAACCTTTTGCAAGCTAAAATGTATTTAATGACTGGCCTACTAGCACTGCTTCTATTGTCCGCTATACCTACTAAAGGGGTGGTGATGAAACTTGTTTGGACATTTAAAGTTTCGTTCAGTTTATTTAAATATTACTCTATACGGCTATGGTGTTTTCGCATTAAGCTAGTACGGCGTGTACTCTTGCTCTGTTCT